>AFIY01000842.1:0-46120 GCA_000223825.2 Zymoseptoria passerinii SP63 | reverse complement strand
ATTCTTCCGCTTTTTGATCAAAGGGGTGGATGAATCCGGTCTCATCGTAGTGCTGATGGAAAGCGATATCGCGACCGAGGTCGGCCTGTCGACAGAACAGAGCGGTGGCGAGGTTCTCGGCGTGCAGAGAAAGATCGAGAAACCACACCGGATGTTGGCGTGGGGTACTGAACTCCTCTTCTTGAACGCAATCCCTGCAATTGACGGCGGAGTAGCATCCCAGCAGGAGCTGGCGAACGTGACAAAGTTCATGGAGAGCGGTGTCCGTTAGACGTCCAACGTGCTCGATGTACGACAGCTTGACGGATATTTTGAATTCCGTATCATTGACATACTCGGTCAAGCCTTCAATTTCATCATCGAGATGTTCCGTAAACTCGAATTCGCAGTATGGAGCCAATCTTCCGTTGAAGAAGACCTCGTCGAGACACTGGATGAAGTGCTGCATTACGCAGCGAGAACCCGCGGATTTCTTGTCGAACGCCCCAAGAGTTCCGTCTTCCGCGGCCTTGTAAAGTGCTGGCAGATAGATATTCTTCAGCAGATCTCATGCTGCACGTCTTCGTGCATTCCGTTTCTCCTCGCTCATCCACTGAATAGCGGACTATGGATGGATTCTTCACAGTCTCTGCTATGTACTCAGTCGGCGAAGTAGCTCGAGGAAACGTACAACGATCATAACTAGACCTCTTTCGCGACGCAACATTCGAGTGGAAGCACATTTATCACGACCGCGCGGCTTTCTGACCTTCAGTAGGAGACCAGATCGTCATCCTCGTCTTTGTAGCGGCGGCGTAGTAAGAGCATACGCGCAGGCTTGCAACAGATTTCCGGTGTTCTCTCTCTTCATGTCGAATGGTACACATCGTGATGGCGTCGTGGGCGAAGCAACCGTGGGAATCGCTCACGGCCTAAGCTACTGGCTCATTTAACGCCTCAGTTCTCTCTCACCCCCTGACGACGCATTTGACAGTACAAAGATACAGATGAAGGCTTGGAGGTTCGATATACCATGTACTACTTCAACACCTCCCAGGTAGACCGAGCCCTCTCGAACAATCTCGCTCGCTCCCAGCAAACACATTCGAACCACCTTGCTACCCAGCATAGCCATACTCTCGAATCTCGATTCCATATGTGAGAGACGGGCAAGGGAGAGGCAAACGAGCTTCCGTCGTATTGTCCTTCAGCGGACCGCTGAGACCGCCGCCGTTGACATGGCTAGTGGTTCTTTTCGAAAAGCCAATCGAGAACGATATTGAAGTCTTTCTCTCGCCTGAACCACTCCCACAGAGTGTTGGCCGTAGGAGGAATGGCATCCTTGTCCTTGAAACGAAGGAAGAGCTCTTCCATGCGACCGAGATC
The DNA here is from genome assembly GCA_000223825.2 of Zymoseptoria passerinii SP63. Classification (NCBI taxonomy): domain Eukaryota; kingdom Fungi; phylum Ascomycota; class Dothideomycetes; order Mycosphaerellales; family Mycosphaerellaceae; genus Zymoseptoria; species Zymoseptoria passerinii. The sequence continues at coordinate 44,755 of AFIY01000842.1, read as the reverse complement.
GATCTCAACCCGGTGTAGTCTGCTCGCCAGCTGTTCGACATGAAGAGACAAGATGAAGAAAGCGTCGGGGTGAGGATGAGGCTCCCTTCCCGGGTTACATAGCCCACCACAGCGTAGTCCATCTCGGCAGCCGCGCGCATACGACTGAACGTGGCAAAGTTCGTGTAGGAGAGTGCCGAGCAATTCCCAAAAAGTCTCCTGCCTGTCGTAGACGCGCATGATTACCTCGCCGGGCTCCAAGCCTTCGGATGTCCACCCCAGATTATCGTCGTAGTCTGACCACTCGAATGTGCAGTATGCAGCGTTCATTCCTCCGAAAAATATTTCGTCGAGACACTGTAGAATTCGCTCCATTATCGAGCGGTGACCCTCCTTTTTCCTTGCTAAGGAGTCGAGTGTGTTTTCGTGCCATGCTTTGTAGAGTAGCGGCAGGTATTTGTGTTTCCAAAGGTTCCACGCACGCAGCCTCTTCTTGTCCCACCTATTCCAATCTTGATCGATCCACTGGATATCCGCCTCGGTGACCTCGTCGTCGTGCTCCAGGTGGAACACTCCTCCGGTCTCGTGCGCATCCTTGAATTCGCACTTCTCCTCTTGCTCCCACAATGCGGCTAGAACTTTCAGCTTTCGGGCCAATGGCCACGCGCTCCTTACGGCTGCGCGATCGGCGTCTGCGGTGGTGTTGTGCGACATCTTTGCAGTTGGAGGGATGGGGATCGATACATGTATTGACGGTATGAAGCGATGTCGATCGGTACTGTACTGGTGGTATGTCTGCGAGAAAACGAACGTAACGCATTGCATCGGCGGGCGCCATGTAAGCCCAAGCATTGACCCCTGCAACCCGTGCGTTCTGCGCATTTTGAATTTCGAACTTCGTCCACTCGCTTTCCTACGAGTCTATCTCTCCCTCAACACCAACAAAACACAACCCAAACGTCATCAGCACCACCATGAGCACCACCATCACCACCATCCCTGGAGCCAGATTCGGCTCCATCATCTACTTGCACGGGGCGTGGGGCGTGGTCGTCCTTTGGCGGTTGGAGTATGCACTTCTACCACTGCGCCTGTTGCATCCGACTTGTACTGAACAAAGCCGCGACAGACATGGAGCGACCGAATGGACGCTCCATCGTTTGTAAGTGATACGCGCCCACCTGCGGTCCCGTTGTATGCTTTTTATTAACCTGGCGTGCCAGTTACGACCAGGGGAACGACTTCCGTCCATCGGTGCAGCTCCCGCCAAGCGGGGCCATGTACTGGTACGTTAAATCGACTCTTCGATGATGGTCGTGATCCGTGGTGGTGAGGACGTTGCTGATCGTATGAGCAGGCCGATGTACGGCGGAGGAATGGCCGACGGGGGCCTCTTCATCGCCGCCTTCTTGTACTCGCGGGGGATCATTTTCCCGGGTTTCATCTTCAAATGGTGAGTAATTCATGATGTCTTCGCTGTTCAAATCCCCGATATCACATCTTGCGTGCGCTCTGAAGGAGAAGATCACCTGCACACAACTGGCCATGCTCTCCTCGACGACAATCGACGACCGATACACTCCGCTGGGGAACCTCCGCTCGAATGGGCGCCGCCGGATCGCAGCGATAAGGCTTTCCGCTTCTACCTGCGCACCGAGAAGACCCAGGATCCTTCGTTCAGGACAGGAGTCCCAACACTGGATCTCTATCGCCCGTCCGTTTGCTGCAGCGACATCGCAGGACGTCGCGATACCGATTCAGATCGTTGCGATTGGCGCTTCCAAGAAGATTTCAAGACACTAGAGCATTATCGGTATATTGGAATCGACAAGCGAACCCCAGGACAAAGGGATCTCAGCAAGAATGGCCATCGTTTACTCTCACACCGATAAGATGAAGTCGCAAATCGCCCAAACCGGGATATTGGTCGAGATGGTCCGTGCGGGATCGAAACCTCGGCAGGTCGCGATCTCGGAACTTTGCCGAGTCAACAATCGCTATCGACATCTTTCTCTTCACGCGCATCTTCACTTTTCAAGTCCATCTCCCTCTCACATTCCCTTGCAATGCTATGGCGGATTTCGCAGCTGCTCAGCAGCGCATTATCGAGCGTCGCGCCGCAAGAGAACAAGCACTGACAGCAGCAGATCGCCAGCACCACCAACTCCGCGCGCAACAGCTCTCCCGCCTCCCACCGACTCTCCGCTCCCTCACATTCGAACTCCTCTCATACTGGGACGGCTTGTCAAGTCCGTACGGCACACGACCAGCCTATCGAGTTGGACAGGTGGACGCAGAGCTTCTCGACGAAGCATTACTTGGACTTTTGAAGAAACAGGCGGGAGAGGGACTGAAGTTATACGGCGCACACCTCAAAGACGACTGGAATGCGGAAATCACAGTCGCATTGAGAGCAGTGCTGTGGAAACTGTCAATATGGGATCATGGCGCAAGTTACGGCGCATCATTGCAAGGACTGAAATACATCGACTCACGGCGGAACCTTGACTCAACCAGCGTGAACGAGCGAGAAGCTACAAAATGGCAGCGAGCGATATACGGCGTCATCACAGTTGGTGGACGATACGCATGGACAAGATGGGAAGACCGACTCTCCGCACTCGAGAACAGCTACGACGAACCCTCCTCCCTCACACGAAGACTCTCCCGAATAACCACCTTCTTCGACTCCGGCCACAACATTGCCGCATTCGTCTCTTTCCTCGTCTTCCTCTACAACGGCCGATACCGCACACTCACTGACCGCATCCTCCGCCTCCGACTGGTCCCTGCGTCGAACCAAACCAGCAGAGAAGTCTCCTTCGAATGGCTGAACCGACAACTCGTCTGGCACGCCTTTACCGAATTCCTTCTCTTTCTCCTCCCTCTCGTTGGAATCAGCAGATGGAAAAGATGGGTCGCACGAGCATGGAAGAAGACGAAGAATGCATTTGTACAACTCCGCACAGGCGCCACGAGCGCAGAACAGGACGATGACGATGATCTGAATAAGGGAGAGCTCGGATTCCTCCCCGAACGGACATGCGCGATATGCTACTCCGACCAAAACCCAGCTGGAGGTCAGTCTGAGCAAGAACTCATTTCTTCCACTACAGCAGGCGCAAACAGTGGCATCATCGGCAGCGCCATGACCGACATCACAAACCCATACGAAGCGGATCCGTGCGGCTGCGTGTATTGCTTCGTCTGTCTAGCGCAGAAGATCGAAGCTGAAGAAGGTGAAGGATGGATATGCCTGCGATGCGGAGAAATCGTCAAGGAATGCAGACCTTGGAATGGTGATGTGGTGGTCAGCAAAGCAAGGGAATACGACGGGAGTGACAGAAGGTCGATGTCGAGAAGTCGGAAGAGCGTCAAGAGCGTCATGTTTGATTTGGAGGATGAGCAGAAGAGAGTCTTGGCGGAGGAAATGGAAGAGCAAAGGGACTTAGAAGCAGTAGACCCCATGCCGATTGAAGATACATCGGACAGCTTACAGTGGAGCAAGGTTGAGGGAGATTACGATCACGAGGGCGAAGACTACGGAAGCGGGAGTGGAAGTGAAGGTTACGAAGAGGAGTACGACGACGACTACCAGCAATGAAATCTGTATTGATGCGCAAGGAACTCGCTGATCACAAGATGTGTTCTGTGATTGATTTGCGAGCTTTTGACGACGGAAATTCCGAGCGGGAACAACATCGGTGCTGACAGGCCGTGGCATCGACCTCGAGCTTGGAGATCTTTCCCGCGCTGCTCCATGCTGAAACTAAGCGCCTATCGCAGGCTCGGAGCATCTGTCGCTGACCTATCTTGCAGAGACCAAAACTACTGCCGACCCTTTCGCCACGACATGCTTGCTAACAGGCGGACAACCAGGTCCTCATACCGATCGCAGCACTGTCATTCCAGAACATGGTTTCTGTCAACGTACGCGGATCGTATGGTCTCGGTCGTCCTGTGGAGGAGCAGACACCACACCACAACAGCCTGGTCAGAGCAGTCACAACCCATCTCTGCCGCGCGGTCGCTCTCCTTGCATGGATCGATCCGGCGGCGCCTGGGAGGCTGAAGAACGAGCTAATCGTCGACTGCGCTCCAGCCAGCAGCTTACACATGGTCGAGGCAGACCTGTTGCGTTTACCAGTTCTATTGCCCGTGTTCCCACGTAATGGTGAGGACGCAAAGCTCGGATCGTGCCGTGGAGCTCAAGCTTGAAGATCGGATGCAGCGTCACGATTACATACTCGCATCAGCCTGACCCGCTGGTCAAGGCACAAGGTGATCTTCCTCACAACTACTACTGACACGGAGTGAGACCTTACCTTCCAGTCTACGTTCCCGCTTGAGGATCGTGGTGCATTCTGACAGACTTCAATACACCGTTCCAAGGATCCCAACCGCCGCAAAATTACGATTAGCCATGAGTTCAACCAATTCTCGCCCAGAGATCAGGAAACTCGCCATGATCGGCTGCGGATCCATGGGCGGTGGCATGGCACTCCTCTTCGCCGAGAATGGGTGCTCCGTATGCCTCCAAGATCCCTCCGAAGAAGCCATGAAGAAGATTATATCGCAGGCCGAGAAGGACAATATTGGTGACAAGATCTCCAAGCACGACGACTACAAGTCTCTTTGCAGCGCCCTGGACTCCCCAAAGGTATTTGTCTGGTCACTACCCCACGGCACCGTCGGCGATACCGTGCTCGAAGGACTCATGCCGTATCTGGTGAAGGGCGATATCATTATCGATGCCGCAAACGAGCACTGGCAGAACTCAGAAAGGAGGATTGGGAAGTGCGTCATCAAGGGTATCCGTTATGTTGCGATGGGCGTCTCTGGAGGGTATCAAGCAGCGTGAGTTGAATTATTGCCCTCCTACCGACTTCCCCGCTGATAGTCAGCAGCCGACGAGGCCCTTCGATGTGTCCATCGACCGACGACGCAACGTTCGACATCGTCATGCCGCTCCTCGAGATTGCCGCCGCCAAAGCACCTGATGGAACGGCCTGTGTTGCACGCATTGGGACTGGATCGGCAGGCCACTACTGCAAGATGATCCACAACGGTATCGAGCACGGCATGATGTCCGCCATCGCCGAGGCCTGGGGTATCATGACCAAGGGTTTGGGCATGAGTGACGATGCGTGTGGCGAGGAATTTGAGCGCTGGAACTCATCTGGCGAATTTGAAGGCACCTTTCTCATTCGCATCGCAGCCGACATATGCCGGACCAAGGACGATTCTGGCAAGAGAATTCTCGACACAGTCGAAGATAAGGTCGTGCAAGACTTCACCGGCGAAGAAGGGACCGGGATCTGGTCCAATACCGAGGCTGTCAACCAGCACATTCCCGCGCCCACCCTCACGACTGCTCACTTCCTCCGTCTGGCATCCGGTGACCTCCATCAACGTCGGCGTGTCCAGAAGACCTTTGGCGGCGACTACCGGCCACAAGGTCTTTCAGTGGACGACAGAGCCACTTTCCTGGAAAACCTTCGTCTCGCCACCTATGGCGCTTGCCTCGCCGCTTACGCCCAAGGAATGAACATTATCGAGCACGCCGATCGCGAGAAGCATTTCAATGTCGACTACCTTGCTCTTCTCCAAATTTGGCGAGCGGGATGCATCATTCAGGCAGATCATATCGTCAACAATCTCCTCCTGCCAATCTACAAGTCTCACGCCGTGGCCGCGGACAAGAACCCGCTTTATGAACTTTCCATCGCAGCGGAGCTCAAGCGTACCTTCGCACCAATGAAGAGAGTCATCCTCAAAGCGATCGAAGCAGACCATATCGTACCCAGCTTGAGTGCGACGCTCGAATACTTGAAATACCAAACCAGCACGGATCTGCCGACGAGTATGACAGAGGCGCAGCTGGACTACTTCGGGAGTCACATGTACGATCGAAAAGGAGAAGACGAAGCGGGACTGCCAACGGAGGGGAAATATCACTATGAGTGGAAGCCGGCTTGAGGTGGATAGGCGTCGCACTTCCACAACGAGGTCAGTGTCGATGCGGCGAAATGATTCAAGCTCAAAGCGTCTTCCATGTAACTAGCGAAGGTGAGACAACCGCCGAACGCGCGAGGGCTTCGATCGACGCAATGTCTCAGCGAATGAACGACGGTTGGAGAAGAATCCCGGTGTATTCGCGCCGCCGACACCGATCCCACCCACGCATCAGACCTCCCGCTCCCCTCACTTCGCCACAATCAACCGCATGATGATCCCATCCTTCTCCGCAACCTGCGCCTCCAACCGCGCCTTCTCCACCTCCAGCCGCTCCTTCTCCTTCTTCACCCCTTCCAACTCCGCCGCCATCCTGTGATATTCCTCCATCAACGCCTCGGCGTCCACCGCTTCCCGCTGATACCGCTCGACTTCCGCCGACAAGCGCGCCTTCTCCAGCTCGAGGTGCTTCAGCTTCTCGCTGTCCGAGACTAATGCGGCGACGGTGATCCAGACGGGGTCTCCTGCGACTATTTTCATTCGGGGTCATTGTCAGGTCGTCGTGCGCCGCGCGTATGGAGATTGTTCGGTGGGATTTTCTGCCTTACCTGGGGGATTCATCGACATGTTGACGTACGACATCTGTGCGATTTGACTTTCGTTCGAGTGCTTTGGTGACGGTGATGTGAGAGCGGTCGTTGGCGTGGTTTGTTGTCGTTGCGGTTGGGAGACGGCGGTGTCGAGGAAAGGAGAGGTGTTGCTGATGATTGTTTCGGTTGGGGATTCAATGGGCGATTTCGCAAGTGTGGGATTGTTCGGATGAGGTTGAAGGGACGGCGAGGAGCGGAGTCTTCAAGCGCTGAAAGTGGAAGCGAGATCCGTTGCCCCCCGTTTGTAAAGGGTCTCTCTGAATACTCGTCGTCTATTAAGAAATAGTTACCCATACAAGTGCGAGACAAGTCGACTTCTGTCACATCTCGCCGATTAAGGTGAAGCTCTCTCTCTCTCTCTCTCTGCAAATCGTCTGCCTCGCAGCTATACTCCTTCGCTAGCTAGGCCATCGTCGCCCCGAAATGTCGCGTCCAAATACTGCAACGGTTTCGAGTGTGGAGGAGTCAGTGGAATGTCATATTTCGAGTCTTGGTTTTGGTTGCTAACAAGACGACGACAGTGACGTGCTGCAAAGGGTACACAAGTGTGTGTGTGCAATACATGCACGCAGAGCGGTCAATATGAGACGATCCTCATAATGACCGCTCTGCATGCACGAAGAACTAGCTGTTTTGAGGAACAGATCGTTCAGGCTGTCAGCTTGGTAGATGGACGATTCAGTGGAAGCATATAGGCTGATGTAAGAAGAGCAATTGACGGTTGCAGGAGGCGAACTCGACAGGACCGGCGCTCGTTCGCCATGGCGTGGTCGAATCTGTTGCTACAGTGTCTCGCGAGCTCTGCGTACTCCTCCTGCGCCATGGACAGGTCTGGCGTCATACTTCGTACGATGTGGTGCGGTGAGATCTCGGTTGCTATTAGGCAGCAAAGTTTTTCGCCCGGCGACATGTCTCTCGTCGCAGAGGGAAGTGATGATGCCTTGGATACTCTGACGTCCTTCAGCGCGATGTCTGTACGCAGGCACGATAGAAAGCGTGGTGATGTCGGCCAGGGGCGAGAGCAACAGAGTGGCAAGATTGGATTTATTCAAACATCTATGAGTTGAGGTTGTTAGATCCAATCTATTCACAGCTCCATTCTTACCACGATGTATAATCTATCCCTCTCCCTCGTCCTCTTCCCTGCCCCCTGCCTCGACGTCCCGCTCCACCACTTCCTCATCGTCCCCATCCAACAACTCCTCAATCGCCTCTCCACCTTCGCCCACAGTTCCACTCCCCACGACCCTCCCTCTAGCCAATCTCACCCACCTCTCCGCTCCCCTCACAGCCTCGACCCGATGCGCGATCGTGACAACCGTGCTACCTCCCATCTCCTCGCCCATCACCCTGGAAATCTCACCCGCGGTTTCTTTGTCGATACTCGCCGTCGCTTCGTCGAGGATCACAATCGCGGACTTGCGTAGGACCGCACGAGCTAGTCCGACAAGCTGCCGTTGACCCTGACTGAGGTTTCGTCCTCCCGCTTCGATGATTGTATCGATCGTCCAACCTTGTTTGGCGCAGGTACGGTTCAGGACTGTTGCGCATTCTTCGTCCGAGTGGGATTCCAGGGGATCGAGGTTTTGACGCAAAGTCCCGGGGAAGAGGACGGGGTCTTGAGCGAGGAAGGTGATGCGTTCGCGGAGGGCTTGTTTGGAGACCGTTGCGAGGTCGATGTTGTCGATGGTGATTTCGCCGGAGGATGGAGCCATGGTGGCGAGGAGGGAAAGGGCGAGGGTGGATTTTCCGGATCCCGTACGGCCGATGATGGCGGTTTTGGAGCCGGCGGGGATGGTGAGGGAGACCTCGTGAAGGGCAGGAGGGAGATGAGATGCATAGGTGAGGGATGTCTTTGAGAAGACAATGTCGCCGGAGTGCGAAGGCCACCAGGCGGGTGGGTCGATGGTGCCTTTGGGTTCTTGTTCAAGATGGAGGAGCTCGACGACACGCTCCACAGAAACAAATTCCATTTGTAATTGACCGTACTGCCGACAGAGAATGTGAGTAGTGTCGACAAACTTGGTGGCGGAGACGAGAGCAAATGCAGTCAGACCGGGTGACAGGTCCGTGGCGAGGGCGATGACGAAGAGGAGAAATGTCGCCAGGGATGAGAGGATGTCATAGCGGTACATTAGCCATGCTTGTGTGCTCCAGTAAAAGTGATCCATCTTCTGGAAGGTGTCGACAACGTGGATGACTCGATCCTGGAAGCGGGATTGTGCGCCGAAGGCTCGGACTGTGGCAAGACCGTTGAGCAGTTCGCCGAAGTTGGACATGAGAGGAGTGAGGGACACCATTTCCAACCGACGCAGACTTTGAGAAGTCGGGATGAATTGCTGGAAGATGACCACGTACAGCACGGCCAGAATTATGGTGAAGATGAGAAAGGCCGGAGTAATCGAGGCGATGACCACTACTGCGGACATCCAGCTGATGAGTAGCCAGGAGATCATCGAGAATTGCTGGCTGATGCCGCCGTCGATGACACCAATGTCGGAAGTCATACGATTCATCAATCGTCCCACGGGTGTCGTGTCGTAGAATCGGAACGTCGCATTGGCCACTTTCTCCATGACGTCCTTGAACATGTTCTTCGCTGCGGTGTAGACGATGACGAGTAGCATCCCTTGCGAGGCCACAAAGCACAGTGACTGACCGATGGCGAAGATGAAGAAAACGAGGAGCCAAGGCTTGATGTCATCTTCCGGAGAGGGCAGACCGCCAAAAGGCCAGGATGAGGGAGAAGCGTGCTGGGCGTAGATGATCTCGTTGGAAGCGTAGGCCAGAAAGTCCTCCGATTTGGTATTGTACGCCTCTCCCCAGGCCTTCAACACCCAAGCTTCACCGACGGCGAACATCCGATATAGGATGAGGATGAGGATGGTGATGGCCCAGAATGTCAAGTTTCCGGCCTTGATGTATTGCCAGTAGACTGAAAATTTGACACCTCCGTGCGCACGGAACTCGTCCTCGATGAATTTATCCGGTGCCACAGCAAGGGCAGCAGATTTCTTCTCCTCGCTGGTTGTCTCGTCTGAATCGCCGGGCTTGAAGAAGAGATTGCTATCCACGAGCTCATCCTGCTCTAGAATCATTGCTCTGCCGTCCTTCACGCTCACGATCTGGCCTGCGATGCCGAACACCAGATCGGTTCGATGCGTGATGAGCACTACCGTGCGGTCCTTGAGTAGAGGTCCTGTGATGCAATTCTGCACGATCGACTCGGCCGTCTGCTGGTCCAGCGCTGCCAGTGGGTCGTCCAGAAGCAGTACCTTCGTGCGACTGTACACTGCTCTCGCCAACGCGACCCGAGCGCGCTGTCCGCCCGACATGCCGATCCCGTTCTCGCCAATCAACGTCAGATCTCTCGACTTGAAGTCTGCCAGATCAGGCGTCAGCGCACATGCATCCAGCACAGCGTGATATCTCTCCGCTTCGTACGGTGCTGAGAAGAGGATGTTGTCTCGGATGCTCATGCTCTGCAGCCATGGTGTTTGTGAGCAGTAGCCTATAGGCTCGGGAGGTCGAATGAGTTGACCTTCGGACATGTCCAGCTCGCCGAGCAGTGCCTGCAGCATGGCAGTCTTGCCAGCGCCGACTTCACCGCAAATCACTGTCAAGCCTTCCGGGAAGGAAATGTTGATGTCGCGGAGCATGGGCTCGGATGCGCCGGGCCAGGCGAAAGTTGCGTGATCAAGAGCAAGCTTGTCGCCGATGAGAGCTTCAGTGGCCATTCCATGTAGATCCGGCTCAGCCATGAAATCTTCAATACGGCCGACTGCGACCCATGCGTTGATCAGCGCGATGATCAGGTTGGGCAAGTCACGTAAGTAGGATGTCATCATGCCGAGGAGTTGCATCGCAGGGAATGCGATGTCGACTGTCAGCGGCTTCTTGGCGATGACGGTGTAGGCGAAGAAAGCGACCACGGGCGTGAGCTCGTAGGAGAGGGTGTTGATGAAGCTGATGATGACGTTCCACGTGGAAGACAGTATCCGCAGGGTCAGCTCTTTCTGCCGTGCGGAGAGGATGCGATCTAGCCAGTGGCCTTGCCATCCATACCATCGTAAATGGCGAATGGCCTCGACGAACTGCGAGATGAGCTGGAGCTTGCTGTCCGTCGCAAGTCGACGTTTCTTCTCGTAGTAGACCAGAATCTTGGCAAGTATGGCGTTCATGACCTGAGCGAAGATGACCAATCCGACGGCCATCAATGAAGGCCAGCCCAGAAAGCTGACGAGGAGTGCGACAGATATGATGACGGACAGAGGTTTTCGGATCAGGGCGTCGAACTCCCAAAATCGCTGTGCCACTTCATATACATCGTTGCGCATGAGGTTGAGGATTTTGCCCATAGAAGCCGGCTCCTTGACTGGAGGAGGAGCTTTGAGCGGTCTGGTGAGGCGACTCCACCACGAGCTTGTCTTTTTGGTAGCAGTAGCATCGGCATGTTCATTGGAGGATCCGTTCTCAGTCGACTTCTTTTTGGCATCCGACGGTTGAAAAGAGATCTTGCGACCCAGTGTCTTCTCGTACAGCATGGTAATCATCTCTCCTCGTGACCGTTCGTAGGCTCTTCTCCCAAACCACAATTGAAAGACGCTGGTCTGGGTTGTGATCAGCCTGCCGACGAGTGCCAGAACCGCGTACTTGAGCGCAACATTCGATGAGACTTCCTCATCTCGCATCGACTTCAGGATCAATTGAAGGAAGATTGGAGCGGCGAAGCGAGACAGCTGATTGATCAGGGCGACAATCAGGATCAGCAGCAAGTCGATGCCGTTCGCCTTCAGCAGCCGCCGAATAACAGTACCCTTGAGCTGCCTAAAATTCTCATGCAAGATTCGATGCTGGAATTCGTAAGGCAACGCCCAAACATCTTCGTCCTCCAGCTGGCGGTCACGAGTGATGGACATGAGCGGGGCGATCCACCGAACAGTCATGAACTGCCAGTAACTCAATGCCTCCTCCGGACTTCTCATGGTGGCAGAGGGGGTTGCGAATGGTGCGCTGATATCTTTGTGCGGCAGGAATGGATCCCGATACGGCATCGTGAGTAGTACGAGAATGGCCAGGACGCCGAGGCCAATGCTGCAGCCGGACAAGGTGCGGACATGTTTGGGGTGCGAGAAGTCGTTGTCGAGGAGAATCCCTTCCACGATGACATTGGCGACCAGGATCGACATGGTTGCGTATGGCGTCTTTCGGGGATGGTAGAGGATGATCTCCAGAAGTGCAACGATCCAGGGAAAGATCGGGAGGTAGGCGGTAGCATTGGGTCTCTTCAGAAGACACGCTGCCAACTGTAGGATGAGTCCGAGGGTGCAAATCGGGATCAAGACGAGCACAAACTTGCTCCATCGCCTTGATCTCACCAGATCGACCTCGACTTCGGTTTCTCGGGGTGGTTCCACGAATGGCTTCGTCCATGATGGTCGGTATGGGTATAGCAATCTCAGAGCTTGACCGAGGAGGATGGTTGCCGCGAGGACAGACGGGAGTATCGCTAGCACGGGGAGGAAACATGGCCGAAAGTGAGCCGTCTTGATGTTCCAGACATGGTCGAAGCAGATGCGTGGGATGAAGTTATCATCATCGAGGCCGAGAAGTTGCTGCTGCATGACGGCGGAGACTTGACGGGTGCATCACTTTGGGTTGATGAGTCGCATTGACGGGAATTGATGGTATTGATGAGTGAAGATATCATTCCAATAGAGGAGTCATTCAATTCAGGGGAGTGTTGCCTGGAGAGAGGGATTGCGGGATGCCTCATCATCATCCACCGCCTGCGAGGAACTGAACTGGGGGTCGGAATCGGAATCGGCATCGGAATCGGAATCGTACAGAACTTGATACCCGAGGCCGTCGAGATGATCGTAGCAGATTCAGTCAATTGATGCGTAGACGACGAAATGCCTCGCGCTATATGGCAGGCACGCAGGTAGCTAAGAGTTATGCTACACACCTACGAAGCAGAGAACACCTACACAATTATCTGCTGCACTTTACTCGACATATTTCCCACTGTGAAGAAATGTCCCAAACACGCTAGAGCGCGTACATGGTTCCCCGCCAAAGGTCTTATCTTATCGCAGGCGTCTCAGCGCGTCACCCAAGCTCTGAAGCTCTGTCGCCTAAAGAACCTCGTCTCTTCTACTTCCTACTTCCTCTTTGTTTCAACACCTCACTCCCACCGTCATGCGGCAACATGCCCTCCAACACCTACTACCGAGAGCTGGATCCAAACAGTGAGACTGACGACGACGACCTCGATGCAGTCCCGCGGACTCGTAACGCCTGGACGAAAGCTCCCACCGATGCGCCTGAGAATCCTCTCGACGATCGCATGGGGGATGACGCACAGGCATCAGAAGAGGAGGAACTCGAAGCGCGGCCGGTAGTGGAAGAGCAAGAAGATCCATGGTCGAGCGAGGACTCGGACGCTGTCTACAAGAAGTTCAAGAATCGCAAAAAGGTGGCGGCGAAAAAGTCCCGCGATGAGACGAAGCGGCTCCAGGTCAAGAAAGGTGCCATGGTCGGACGTCAGCCTAAGCAGCTCGTCCCAACCAAGCGACAGCGGGAATATGGAGACGAGAGTGACGACGACAATGACTTGATGGAGTACACCCTTCCAGAATACCTCAAGAAGCGACGCAATTCGTGGGACCAGCGTATCAATCTTGATGCGCTCTCACTGAGACTTCCTCCACAGTATGACGAAGACTTCTTCCGTGGCACTGGCTTGGATAACATCAGGAACCTCAAAGAGAAGCCAAACCTTCCTCTGCTTACACCTCCCGCGCCATACAAAGACATCGAGCTTCCCGCATCTCACGGCATCATCCCAGCGCCCATTGCGCAGTACCTCAAGCCATATCAAGTCGAAGGCACGGCGTGGCTGCATGAGAAATTCGTCTTCCAAAAAGGTTGCCTCCTCGGCGACGACATGGGTCTCGGCAAGACGATCCAGGTCATCTCCTTCCTGACTGCAGCATTCGGCAAGACTGGCGACGAGCGGGACGATCGGCGAATGCGCAAGATGCGGCAAGAGAAGCGTCACAAATGGTACCCGAGGATATTGATCATCTGTCCGGGAGGTCTGATGCACAACTGGCAGAATGAGCTGGAGCGATGGGGATGGTGGAAGACATACATGTACCATGGCGGACCCACCGCCAAGGAAGCAGCGCTCGCCGCTGCGGAGAATGGACGACTCGAGATCATGATCACCACTTACAACACCTACCGCCTGAATGAGAGTGCCGTCAACAACATCCGATGGGACTGCGTGATCGCCGACGAATGCCACATCATCAAGGAGAAGAAGGCAGAAATCACACAAGCCATGGCCAATGTGAATGCTCTCTGTCGGATCGGCCTGAGCGGTACCGCAATTCAGAACAAGTACGAAGAGCTGTGGACCCTCCTCAACTGGGCGAATCCTGGATGTGTCGGTCCCATCAGCTCGTGGAAACAGTCAATTTGCGTACCACTGAAGACGGGACAGAGTCACGATGCCACGGTCATGCAGCTTTCAAAAGCCAGACGCATCGCCGAGAAGTTGGTTACCGACCTCCTGCCCAACTTCTTTCTCCGGCGCACAAAGTCCCTCATCGCGGACCAGCTTCCGAAGAAGAGCGATCGAGTCGTGTTCTGTCCCCTGACCAAGACGCAAGCAGACGCATACAACAACTTCTGCGACTCTGAAATCGTTCATGCCATTCGGGATTATGCCGACCCATGCTACTGCGGGTCCGGAAAGAAGCAGGGCTCGTGCTGTCGTGTAGAGGTCGATGGCGTCAGGTGGCAGACATTCGTCTTCTCCGCCCTCGACACTGTGAAGAAGCTAGCCAATCACATTGCACTTCTTGTCCCTACCGGTGTCGTCGATCCTGAGAAACATGCCAGAGACCTCCACCGTCTGAAACTGGCTCTCCCAGACACGTGGGAGGGATTGTATGCAGCGCGCGAGAGCATGGTCATGCACTCGGATGAAAGCTTTTGTGGCAAGTGGAAAGTGCTCAAGCGACTGCTCAATCTCTGGCACAACAGCGGTGACAAAGTTTTGATCTTCTCCCACTCTGTTCGTTTGCTGAAGATCCTCAATCTCCTGTTCCAAACTACCGGCTACAAATTCTCCTACCTGGACGGCTCCATGTCCTACCCCGACCGGCAAGCCACAGTCGACAACTACAACGCCGACCCCTCCCAATTCGTTTTCCTCATCTCGACCAAAGCCGGTGGTGTCGGTCTCAACATTACCTCCGCCAACAAAGTGGTCGTTGTCGATCCGAATTGGAATCCCTCCTACGACCTTCAAGCCCAGGACCGCGCCTACCGCATCGGACAAGTCCGTGATGTTGAGGTTTTCCGCTTGATCTCTGCCGGTACTGTTGAAGAGATCGTCTACGCTCGACAGATCTACAAGCAACAACAAGCCAACATCGGCTATAATGCTTCCGTCGAGCGGCGATACTTTTCCGGCGTACAGGACGACAAACTACACAAGGGCGAGATCTTTGGCCTTACCAACATCTTCGCACCGCAGTCTGACAACGTTGTGCTGAGAGACATCGTCAATAAGACAAACATTGCCGAGACAAGAGCTGGTGTTATGATCGCAGGTCTGGACCTCGAAGCCATCGGTGAAGACGAGGAAGGGACTGGTTTCGGACCTCTAGATGCCGGCAGCGAAGACGCAGCCATGCATCATCTCGCTGCGGAGATCATCGACGAAGCCGGAGGGAGGCGCAAAGCGGCCAAGGCATCAGCGAAACGCAAGGATCCAGTTCAGGCTATTCTCCACGCAGCGGGTGTCTCCTACTCGCATGAGAACGCGGAGGTGGTGGGCAGCTCGAGGGTGGAAATGCAGATCTCCAGCCGGGCGCAGAAGGCCGGTGAGGCGATGGAGTGGATGGACCAGGCGGCTTTTGGGAAAAGCTCGCAGACTGGCAACGGTGGCGGTGGACCCTCGTCGGGCGCAGGCAAAGGACTGATTGGTATCGGTGGGAATGATGCCGCGCAGGATGAGCAGATCAAGTACAAGTATCGCCCACCGGAGGATGTGAGAAGGAGGCAGTTCGGCACGATGGCCAAAGGGTTCGGCTATGACGACGTGACTGAATTCGCGCTGGTGGTCGAGGGCTGGACGCAGGCGGAGAGGAGAGAGTGCCTGGACAAATTTTATGCGATGAGGAAGGATATGCTCATGAACGAGAAGTGAGATTTTGAAAGGGGTGAGGAGTGGGATGCGGGGAACAGGAGCGGAGAGGTGTTGTGAGGAC
The DNA here is from genome assembly GCA_000223825.2 of Zymoseptoria passerinii SP63. Lineage (NCBI taxonomy): Eukaryota > Fungi > Ascomycota > Dothideomycetes > Mycosphaerellales > Mycosphaerellaceae > Zymoseptoria > Zymoseptoria passerinii. The sequence goes on along the minus strand of AFIY01000842.1, from coordinate 28,884 downwards.
TTGTGAAATATGTGATACCCCCTTTTGATAGCGTTTAGTGTGAATCAGTGGCGTGTATCGGTATGTGCCATCATCATCATCATCATCGTCGATGAGGTCCCAGCACTTCCCCGGCTCCTCGGCCTGCTCCGGTCGTGTCTCGAAGTCGTTCTTTTTCTCGTCTCCATTGCATCAACATGATCATTCACCGACAAGATCTTCCTCCGGGAATATTCTGCTAGCGGATCTCGACGGCAGGTAAGACGTCTGGATTCAGCATCTGATGGACCGACGAGGTCGAGGTCGAGGTCGAAGGTAAGCTCCCTTCTTATCAGCACCACGGTACGGTACAGTAAAAAGTCCGTCTCTTATCGGCGCCACTCCAATGCCCATTTCTTCTCCCAATTTTCAGTCTGCCATTGGGATCTTGCAGACAGCGCCAATGTCTCGGGATCGCTATTGACAGTCTCGGTCACCACCGACGAACCAGCAGCATATACACGACACCGGCACCACCACGGCAGTACCTGGAGCAGATTCGGCTTTGCAGCGACGAGGGTGGGGTCACGATCACGAGCCCACACCAGAGAGCTTTATATACCTACCAACCACTCAGCACTGTATACAAGACTACCCACCCGCCTGGACCTACCTTGCCCTCCCTCCATCCTCGAGCCTCACTGGCAATCCTCCTCCCTCACCACTCCCGATCATGGCCATGTTCGAACGCCGCTCCTCCATGGAGTCCTTCGAACGCTGGCGCTCCCAGTCCCCCACCGGCTCCGAGCGGCGCAAGCTCTCCTTCAACCCCGTGGGCGAATGGACGGCTCAATCCGCTGAAGCAGCACCCGTCGGAGCTTTTGAGGTCAGCAAGGGAAAGAGAATCGCACAAGTCGCCGTGGCAGTCCTCTACTGCTTGTTCGCGGCGGGACCGGTCTTTGGCTTTGCGGCGTTCAAGCCGGTACTTGTGCAAGAGGGTGTGTATCAGGATAAATGTACGGAGCAAGAGGTGGAGGAGGGGGTGTGGGTGTGCTATCAGCAGGAGCTGAGGCTGAATCTGATGTTCACCATCGCGGCGGTGTCGACGAATGTCTGCGCTCTTGCGCTCTTCCGGTGGGGACGATTCTCGATCGGTTTGGTCCGAGGGTTGCGAGTATCATTGGGACCGTCTTCTTGCTGGTTGGTGCGCTCTTCCTGGCCTTTGCCGCGGATCTGTACAAGTGGTTCGATGCGTATATTCCGGGATACTTGTTCCTGGCTCTCGGAGGTCCTTTCGTCTTCATCTCGTCCTTTCAGTTGAGCAATACTTTTCCTCAACGTTCGGGACTCATCCTGGCCCTTCTGACTGGCGCCTTTGATACTTCCAGTGCGGTTTTTCTCATGTACCGGATCATCTTTCAGTCAACCGACGGCGAGTTCAACACGAAAAAGTTCTTCTCCGTCTACACCATCGTCCCGGTCCTGATCTTCATCGCTCAAATCACCCTCATGCCCGCCAACTCCTACAAGACCGTCGGCGAGCTCACCAAGCAAGTCGAAGACGACACCTCCCCACCCACGGCACGCCGCGCCAGCAACGCCTCCGAAATGTCCGCCCTCCTCGGCTCCAAATCCGCCACCAACCACGCCAAAACAGAACGTCAAAAAGCCGCCCGCTCCGGCGTCTTCGGCGCTCTCCACGGCCAAACCCCTCTCCAACAAATCCGCACTCCCTGGTTCATCCTCATCGCCCTCTTCACCATCATCCAAATGCTGCGAATCAACTACTTCGTCGCCACCGTCCGCACGCAATACACCTCCCTCCTCCACTCCCACGCCGCCGCCGTCCGCGTCAACGACTTCTTCGACGTCGCCCTGCCCCTCGGCGGCGTCATCGCCGTCCCCTTCATCGGTGCTGTCCTCGACTACACCTCCACCCCCTTCGTCCTCGCCTTACTCGTCTCCATCGCCACCACCATCGGCGTCTTCGGCGTCATCCCGAAATTCTGGGCCGCGTACGCCAACGTCGTCCTCTTCGTCCTCTACCGTCCTCTGTACTACACCGCCGTCTCCGACTACAGCGCCAAAGTCTTCGGTTTCGAGACCTTTGGTAAGGTCTACGGTCTCATCATCTGTCTGGCGGGATTGTTCAATTTCTCCCAGGCGGGTTTGGACGCGGCGACGCATCGGGTGTTTGGCGATGATCCCGTGCCGGTGAATTTGGGATTGTTGGGGAGTGCGTTGGTGGTGGGCGTGGCGCTGGTGGGGTATGTCGGGATGAAGGCGAGGGAGTTGGGAAGGGTGGGGTTGGAGGTTGAGGCGGAGCGGGCGAGGGAGGTGGTTATGCCGGGGGCGGAGAGGGAGGGGGTTGAGAGGAGGGATTGGACGTGAGGGGTATGGGACGGATTGAGAGGTGGTGAGGGGTTTAATGCGAGGGTCGACGAGATTGCTGATGTTTTGAAGGGAAAAGAAAATGTGCAGAGATGATTTTTTGGGCGGCATGTTGTTGAGCGAGCGAAGGCGTTCGGTGCGTTTCGCATTTGAGGGGATTTTTCTTTGGATTATTTGAGAAGATCACAGACTGCTCTGTAGGTATGTACTCGTTTGTTGGGCGCCTGGCGATGTTTACTACAATATATGAGCCCATCGACCGACCCCTTGACTGGCATCATCTGGCTGGCAATCATGGCAATCATCCCTTTCTCGGCTTGACCGACGTCCATGCGTAGGAGGATAGCGCTGATACAATCGAAATGGTGAAGGTACACAGGGAGGAGGGCGCTGACTCGCACTCACTCATCCTGCAGGTCCCACGTTTCGCCGAACCAGATCAATGAAGCATTTGCCTCGAAGTTCTCGACGGCAAAGCTTCTACATTATCATTCTCCAGAAAAGAAGACCACACCCCCACCAGGCACTCAAAGAGCTCGCACCTGCGCCATATCCCATCGCCATGCACACAAATGCAAGTTTGCCCTCTCTCTCCATTCCTCGCGCTGAGTGGCTTCCCTCTTCGTCGCCGGAGCAGGGAAGCATTTACACCTACGCCCGCACCTACGTCCATGCCCATGCCTCCGCCCACGCCGGCGGTAGGCAAAGCTGTCCACCAGTGAGACGTTCGAACTCCTCCCTTGCCTTCCCTCCTAAGACCGGCCTCACCCTTCCCCAGCCAGCGAAAGAGTGGGGTGAGATGTTGCTCCCAAACTTGGGTGGAGAGGACGGAGGGAGGTGGTTTCTGGATGGGGTTTGGGAGTTGATGATGCATAGGCGTTGTCGACGATGTGGAATCGGTCTCGAGTCGTGCCTCCCGTGTCTTGAGAGGGATGATGACGATGTGGAGGAAGTTGTTGAGGCCAAGCGGGGTTCGTGTGTAGTTTGACAGGCGAGTCGGGATGATTGTTGAGTTTGGGTTTTCGTCTTTTGCTCTTGAGGGCGAGGACGAGGGGGAGTTTGGATACGAGTTGGTGAGGGGGGTGCTGCGCTGGACGAGAGGAGACGGAGGTGTTGAGGAGGGTTGTGGGTGTTTGATTTCGGCGGCTTCGAGGAAGACTGAATGATGAAGCGTATTGGGCAGATTGATGGGCGCTTGACGCTTCTTCTTGAGGATACGTCGAATGTCGAGACGTTTGGTGGTGGTCGCGGAGGGAAAGGAAAGGGAAGCTTGTCGGAGAAGGTGGTGTTGTAATCCGATTCCTGCGGTTCGGTCACTTTTCGGCACCAGGAAACATGGTCCGCGTGAGATTGTTGTTGTCGACTTGGCCGCCGCGGCTGAGGTCGTTGCTTCTATCTCGTCGATAATGTGCGCCGGACGAGGCCCCGGGATTCCAGGCATGGTCGTGGACGTCGAGGCACAGACGAAGGGCTGGGGGGACTTGACCTGACATGCAGCGGGCTCGGGCAGTAGGTGCGGACGTTGGGCGCATTGAGGTCGATGGTGATGAGAGGTTCTTCGGCGTTGCGGTGGCTGCGTGGGAGGAGACTCAGTCGGACTCGATGTCTGGTGATCAGAAGATGGAATGGTGCAATGATGTTGAGTGTGACGACGATGCTTGAACAAAGTTGGCGGATGGTGGGGCTCTGGGGAGTTCTTTTGCGGCTGTGAGGATGTGAAGGGGGAGATGTGTGTCGAAACATGTGACTGCTATGCAGGGAGATACGCTCTCGTGGTGTAGGATATTGCATCCTCCTTCTCAGTGCAGGCAAATGAGGTCTTGGGCGTATGTTCAAACAATTAACTAGAATCAGCCAATGAACGGCCATGTCCTCAAGTGTCTCAAGACAACGTGTATGTGCTGTAGAGTGTCATTGTGTCATTGTGTCATTGGGTTGTGTGGAGGAATCGTCCTCAAATTCAGGAGGTGAGGTGCCAGGGGCTTCCGCACGTCTGCCTCACCACCACCGCCGGCGTCGTAACTTACATCAACGTCAACATTCCCAGTCTGTTCCTCATATCGACTTCCGTCGGATCTGTCCGTGTCAGGTTCATGTCCGCATTCGCTCAGGCGGCATGCAGCAAACAATGGCCAACATGGCCGGCAACAGGATACCGCTGGTACCCGGAGGCTCACATTCCACCACCTCTTCAGTCCAGTGCTCTCGTCACCATGCATCAATGCAGCGAGACTGTCGCCCGCAAATACCGCGCCCGCCAGTTGTGCCTGCAAAGCATGCGCAAGCGGTGTGCGGAGCATAGCATCGGCTGGATCTTCGACGAGGCTGAGAGATCAACTTTCCGAAAGTCACCCCCCGTGGTGGCTGTGCAGAGATGTCGCTTGGCCAGTAGAGCCGACAATCGCACATGAGCTGGCCTCCTCGTTCCCAGCTCGCAGCCACAGCCTGGTTGTGTCCAGATCACTCGTCGACATCGCGCGGACAGCTACTGCCTGTACAGTCTGCGACCTCTACATGGTCATATCCAACGGAGTGCCGGCACTTCGCCGCCTCGAAGACCGAAGTCGACTTTGCCAGCATTGCTTCCGTGGAATACTGGAACATGGCGAACTCCTGCAGGTCCTCTCAAAAAGTCCCTTTCATGTCGTCCAGGGTGTCCTCAAGACCGAACTTTCCATTCTGATCTTTGTCTTCGTCGCTCACCTTGTCCAGGCCAGAGTAATGCTGGAGTCGTCCCGGCTCAGACGTTGAGGCTCAGTGCAGTCCTCTTCTGCGATCTCGACTTCACGACCAGCCTTCGTCTCTGCAGGTTGACGTCCGACTTTGGTCGCCAACATCTTCTCCTTCCTCTTGAGGTCGACTCACGATCGATCAACCGGTCGACCACTCGAGCAAAAGGATATGTGCTCTGTCCACACGAGGAGAGGATGCAAAAAGGCAAAAATATTGATCAGGGTGGGACTCGAACCCACGAAGGTTGCCCCACTAGTATGTTGGGTCAACTGCATTTTATCAGCACAGTTTCAACTGCCTGAAACTAGCGCCATAACCACTCGGCCACCTGACCGCGCGTAGAGCTGATCATGACGCCTCGTTTAAGTATATGACCGCTTGTGTGCAGACCGTGAAGCCCGGCAGGATCAAGATCGGGCCTTTGGCGTAGATCCGGTCCGCGCACGCGAGTATTCTGCCCGAGATCGCTATGCAAGTCACACGTAGAACTGCTGGCAAGTATTAGAAGGCTCCTCCGTTCATAGCAATTGGAGGGATCGGGCTCGTGGACTCACAGCAAAGAGGCAAGATTTTGAAAAGTGTGTGAGAGAAACTGACTTGGCAGGCGCAGTTCTGGTCATGGGTCCGACTTCTTCACATCGCTTCAAGAGACCGAGTACTGCGTGAGCACGGTATCGTGTTGTCGCTGGACGGGCGGAATTTCAATGGTGAGAGCTTGACAGGACGAGATCCTGCGCCATGGATTCCGTTCATGGACGAAGTCAGGCTATCACAAAGCAGGTCAGCAACTCACTCAGGCTCTCAAAGCAAGCCAGCAGCTCACTCCGCCGCCAAAGCATAATTGCAAGAAGTTCCAACGTCAGTTACAGTCTCGACCACGCTCAAGGAGCTGAGAAGCTGCCTGGACGAGCACTTCCTACGTCCAGCTTGAGCCCGCAATCTCGCTTCAGCATGAGGCTACCAGGTTCGAGAGCCCACGAGCACCGACAAGCACAGCTAGTAGCCACGATAAGGCGAGTCAACGGAGCACTACAATCACAGAATCAATGATGGATCCATTTCGACGATAAAGAACAATTCAAAGAGCTCCTCGACGGCGTCCCACGCGTCTTCGAACTCCGATACTAGCATCCCTCAGCTTTACGCCTTCTTGTTGACCGATCGCTTGAGGACCATGCACCCCTTCTCATTAGGTCCTCCCTCCTGTCTCAACCCAAGATCACATCTCCCACCAGAAGCACAAGCAAACGCAAAAGCATGAGCAGAACGCACCAAGATTATCAAACACTTCGCAGACTTCCAATTCTCACCGACCTCCAAAAGTAGCCCAGCCTCGTACGCCAGCCGCGTCAAGTAGACATAGCCTACCATCGGATGCGCTCAACCTTCAACAAAAATGGCTTCATCCTTAGCAATCGTGATGGTAACAGTAACAACATCCATCTGTGACGACGTTGCAGAGAAATTTCGGGGCTCTACAGTGCCGCTTGAACATCGTATTTCCAGTGTACGGCTCTGCCAGGTCTCCGTTGACCATGATGCCGGGCATGGCCTCGCTGAAGTGCGAGAGCTGGCCGATGGCGAGCAGTGCGAAGGTGAGGACTGTTCTTCCAAGTCAGCGGAGTTGGGCCTGCGAGGGGGACGGCAATTGTGTACACTTCATTGTGCTGAGGCCCAGAGGTCTGCTTTAGAAACTCGGGTAGAGATCGATCGATGTTGCGTGATGGATCGTTGGAGCAAGTCGGTTCCAGTACCCAGCACTGAGGAATTGGTGAATGAACACGGGGTGCACTGGAGTTGCTTTCCCTCAAATTGTGGTATTGCACTGGACTGGCGAGCGAAGGCTTGTTGTAGTCGAGTTGTGTACCGCGTGGAACTGAAGAGGACGTGTGAACGCTTGGGAGTGGTGAAGAAGGGGGAAAGGCGATGGGTGGGAAGGAGGAGAATATATGTCCCACCAGGCCGGGAAGCCGCTCGGGCTCAGATTGGCGTCGCAACGTTGGTATATTCAAGAGTCAACGAGGGATTCCTGCTTTGGGAAACATGGGAGCTGCGGTGGTCGAAAAGCACGCTCAGAATATGTCGCATCGGGACGGTACGCTTCCGTCATCCGACTACAGGTCGCAGACCTGCTGGCAAAGAAATCACAATCGAAGGCTGAGGGTATTCCTGTCCGCAGAATTGGACGGCGCATCTCTTTCCATTATGGAGGCGGCCGACGCGCTGGGATTGCTCGCCTTGGAATTGCGGGATCCCGTGCGTTACTTGTGGATAGCATGGTTCAGACTGTTGTTCGATGTCGGAGACCATACAGGCGCCTTCTTCGGCAATGGGCAGATATTCGGATCAATCGGAATCGCAGTGGATTGGACTGCTGGTGGCCTGTCAAGTGGCCATGGCTAGCGTATGAAGTGCGATTGCCGTATTCGATTCCACGATCTTAGATCTAATCCAGGAGATTCTCTTCATCCATCGTCTGCAAGAAGGCTTCTGGGATTGCAACGTCGCCGCAATATGTGTCGGCACGTTGCTGCAGTGTTCATTTGTTGTACCAGGTAGTTCGGAATCCGGCGAGCCGCGGAAGCCACTCGAGGATGTTCCCAAAAGAAGTGGGGTGTTGCAAACGTGGCCTGGAGCCCTGGACGGTGTCGCGTGAAGTCCTTGTAATGATGATCCTGGATAGATGTCGCTTGACCAGGGCTCGTATGGTATAGGTCCCCGTGGACACCGTGTCGCATTTCAGATCAGATGACTATCGTCAGGCGGCTTTTGGCAAGTGCAAAGATTACACCTTTCATTCGTGCAGTCAGGTAGTCAGTGATCCGCCCAATCATCTCAATATCACTCAGAGGGCTCGCTGAGTAGTCGTTTATTCTAATCGTGCTTCCAGTCCAGGCTGTCCAGCCAACCTGCAATACACAGGGGTCTCTGGGATAGTCAGATCGGGCCAACCACAACTGGAACCCGAAGGAAGATTTTGAACGACACCTCCTAATCGTGGAAGAATGACTTGGAATGCCCAGTCTCGTGAGTACAGTTTGCCGAGCATGACCAAGATCCACTTGATCTCTCGCACAAGGGCTATTGAGGTTTCCCGACTCCTGACCAAAAAAGCAAGATCGATGTATCGGATGTAGTGAGCTCGCAGTGCGTGAGAAAAGCTCACTTCGCGGGCGTAGCTCTGATCATGGCTGTATCGGTCCTCCTTCTCACACCATATCAAGCGACTACCTAGTCATGCAATTTCCGCCAACATCTCACGAGTCTGGCCTACAAAGGAAGCAAAGTCTCAAAGAAGCCGTGCCGCCGACTGCCTGGACGAGCACAATTGTAAGGCGGCCTGGCCTACACCGCAGTCTCCTCGGCATGATGGTAAGGAGATTCATGCTCCAGCGAGCTTTCGGTCACTTGTGATCACATGGCCTGCAAGAAAGGCAAATGGACTCACCAGACTGGCGCTGGCACTGTCTGTCAAATTGCACGCTTCGCCGCGGTCCACAACAAAGTCGAATCACCGCACCGCCTGCCAGGTCTGACACGTACTGTATCTCCAGCCCGGGATCTCCGACGATCACAAACTTGGACGATGGAGATGTCCCGCAGGCAAAGGTCTACTTTCACAGCATATGTTCAGGAGTAGCCGGAGTTGCGAAATATTTCACGGTCTCTCGCTCCTGCGCAATCTATACACTCATTCAAAGCCCATCCGTCGTCTGCATGCGCCCTCTTGCTGAGACTCATTCGACCGTTTCGAGCATCTGCATTGCGGCGATGCCTCCTTTCGTGTTCATCGTCGAATTCTCGTGCCCCCTCAAGCAGGCATCAAGCTGAATCTGGACAGAAATCTTGACATTTGATCCCGTGCTGTAACACAGTCCAGCGAGCGACAAGTGAGACGAATGAATATTTCTGCCCGACAGGGCTTCAGATCATCTGTTCCTGGTCGCCGGACTCTTCTACGAGCAAATGGTGCATTTCGCAGCGCAGTCCGAAGCTGGTGGCACCCTGATCTTCAAGCATCGGTACAGCACAAGAGCTGTTTGTTTTTCTGATCTTCAGACTGGAAGGCCAAGTTCTCAATGGACGACGCAACAAATCCGATCCTTTCCGATTGGCCACGGAACTGAGCTGCGGCTTGCCTCGGTCGCTCTCGCAGGAAAGGTTTTGTAGTTGCAAGGTTCTTTCGAGCATGCATCAGGACGGTCGACAACATGTGTATGCGACTATCTACGAACATGTCTCGTCGCGATCATGCTCTCAGACCTTTCACCACAGCGATCCGAAACGGTCACGTGAGACCTCGACAATCCGGACCCTTCTCCGAACCCCACCGCGCACCAATCAGCTTAGCCGCCGACTCTGGTTCTGAAACACAAAGAGTGAATCTTTCCTTTCTATTGTCGGACACTTCACCAACCTCGCGCGCTTCACAGAACGGAGCGTAACTTTGCCTTGACTGGCTCTCGAGGCTCGGTCTCCTCCAAATGACCAGGACATGACCTACCAAGACGTTTCCAGTACAGCATCACTACCGTTGCGACCTCACACCAGGACGTATCGAGACGTGCACGACATTATTGCTCGGACGCTCGACTGCTCCGTGGAACAGTCTTCGACGAGCATTTCCTTCAAACGGTCTGTATTTGCACGCGCTCGCAGGCAAGGAAACTCTCGTCTGTCGTGCTTCCAAGCAGTTTGGCTCTTCGAAATCCGGTCCACCCAGCGGGAAGGCGGCTCTTCCTTATCCTCTCCCTCCCAGTCCCGACTTTCCTGCTCTCCCACCCGTGGTAAGGTCATCCACCATTGCATTCTACACTTGCTTCTCTCCTCTCCTCCCACCACCAGCGGCCAGCACGACAACATTTCACTGTGTGTCGTGTGCTTTGTGTCGGACAAGACCCCTGTTCCGCTTCTTGTTGTCCCATTGTTGAGAAAACTGCATTGTACTTCTTTCTTATTGTCCTACACCTCACATTGTCGCACTACCCAATATTTAATCACCGACAGTCTATACCTTTCGGAACTTTCGCGCCTCTTCCCAACACTCACCTTCGTCAAGTCAACGCACCATTCACTACCACATTCAAAGTCGGCCGGTCCAGACTTTACTCAAGCGCCGCCGTATTCACTGCTGCAGTCTGTCTTTACAAAACAAGACCGAGTGCCTTGCAAAGCCGGCCTTTGCACTCACTCCACAATACTCACATCGACCAAGAAGCCCAACAACGCGAACACCACAAACCAAGATGTTCACCACTCAGCTCCTCGCGCTAACAGCGTTCGCTGCTCTCACCACTGCCCATAGCTGGGTTGAGGAGTATCAAGTCATCTCCGACAATGGCTCCTACACTGGCGCTCTTGGCTACACACGCGGCTTCGTCCCACGAACTGATCCGAAGTTTGATGGCTTCTCCATGATGTGGCTACAGCCAAATGCCTCCGCGCGCAACGATGATGGCACAACCCGCACCCGCATCGACTCTTCCGACTACCTTTGCGCACCACAACAGCGCACGCAGACCTACACTGCCGGCTATCCGAAGCTTCAAGTCTCACCTGGTGACTACGTCGCCATGAAGTATCTCGAAAACGGCCATGTCAGCCTTCCATGGAACATCACTGGCAAGCCTCAAAGCGGCGGAACAGTCTTCATCTTCGGCACGACCACGCCGTCCGAGGAGGAGAAGCTCGCCGATGTGATGCAGTGGAATAAAGATGGAACAGGCGGCAATAAGAACGGCTTCCTTCTTTCCGCGCAGAACTACGATGATGGCCGATGCCATCAGATCAACTGCGGAAGTATCTCCCAGCAACGTCAAATGCTCCAGCCGAACCATGTTCCAGGCCAGCCGACCTCCACGATTGAATCCTGGTGCGAGTCTGATGTACAGATTCCCGAGAAGGCCGCCATCGGCACTTTGACCACTTACTGGGTCTGGCAATTCCCTACCGCTCCCAACATGGACTGCAACCAGCCCGCTGGCAAAGATGAGTACTACACCTCATGTGCCGACTTCGACGTGGTCAAGCGTGGAGAGGCAAACAAGGTCGTTGCATCATCGTCTGCGCCAGCAGGCGGCAACCCGCAGACCGCCGCAGTCACCAACTACAAGTCTCGCACTGCCCACACCACGACACCATCGGTCATCCTCCAGGAGCACAACAAAATCGTGGGCAAACTCCAACCCGTGAACAAAGCCTTCGTCAGCTCTTGCACCGCCCAAGCCAGTATCATCGCGCAGAACAGCCTCAACCTCTGGCCGGAAGTCTACGTGCCCAACTCCTGCTCGGCCATTAGCACTTTCGGCTCCAAGCCTGCATCTGCCGCCGCAGCTGAGTTCTCCAAAGCGGCAGCTTCCTACTCCGCCGGGTCCAAAGCCGCATGGTCAGCTGCCTTCGCCAACGCCAAGGTCCCGCTTCCTACCCGCCCGGCCTGGTCAGACTACGATTCCACACCATCTGCTCAGCCGGTCGCTACCAGCGCCGCTGATCAGAAGCCTACCCAGACTGGCGGATCACCGAGCGCTTACGCACCTCCCGCATCGCCTTCGTCTACCGGCGCAGCGGAGGATGTGGTAACTCTGACAACCGTCGTGGTCATCACCTCGATAGTTGGACCAGGTGAGCCGATCCCAACCGGATCGTCTCCGACACCTTCTCCCACGGCTTCCTCCTCTGCTGCATCTCCAAGCGCAGAGTCAGACTCCGCCTCCGCCGCGCCGTCATCCCCGTCGGCATATGCGCCACCTCCCTCCTCCTCTGCTGTGCTCTCCTCCAGCATGCCAGCTCCCACGTTCTCCGCAGGCGAGGACTCCGCCGTCATCTCGACCATCTCCACGGTGGGACTTGCGCCGAGCTCGACTGCCGCAGCGCCTTCTGGGGCCATGCCGTCGAAGCCGGCCAATGGAACGATGCCGGAGGGAAGGTATCGGCGCTGGCGAGCGCGGAACTTTTGGTGAGCGGGCGTAATTCCTGGTTTTTGCCTCCGGATGGAAGGTTTGGGGAGGAAATCTTGGAAAGCTTGGAGCTTCTGGAGTATTGGGCACTGGGTCGCTTTTTGGTGGGCGAGATATACCCTTGGGGAGGACATTTGTGCGATAGCTCTTTGTAGATGAAAGATGAAAATGAAAGTCAAGTCGAAAATGCTAAGCTGCCTCCATGGGATGATCATGTTTCGCGCGCCTCAAAAGTGACTACAAACCTGACTACGAATAGTTCCCATGTCGTCTTGCGATTCTCTCCACCTGCTTTCATTCAGCAAAACACACAATAAGGGTGTTCGTTCTATGAAAGAATTTGGTTCACGCCTGAAATATGTCATGTCCTCGAGCCGTCTTATCGCCTGAGGGTGTCCCAATCAAAAGCTTGTCAGGACATCTGAGCCAGCCAGGAAACTGGTGCATGGAAGGGCGTGGTAACTTTGAGGTCCGAAAGTGGCATGCTGTACCTTACCCAAGTATGTCCTGCACCGCGTTTGAGCACACTTCGAAAAGAAAGTCAGCCATTACCCTTCTTATCGCTGGGTATTCGTAGCAGCTTCAGGACTTCTAGAAGGCTCAGGAGTCAAGGTTGTCGCAAGGCATTCATGCTGGTAGGGTTAGGGTTGGGCGTGCTGTTGGAGCAGACAACACGGCGCGACACAAAAATCCCGAGCATTACCTGGGCAGATACCTCCAGTGCGTTCCGAGGTCTTGTGCATGATGGGCACACCTTCAAACCCAGGCCACAGAATTTTCCTGCTGCCCAGCAACCCACTAGAATGGCAGCTTGTCTGGTGTTGTGTCGTTTTTTTAAACGAAGCGTTTTCTAGATCTGGTCATTCTCTGAGATCAAACGGGCGGCCAAGTGGTGTTCCAGAGAAGACGAGCCACATGGGGACCCCAAGAGAACGGAGGACGTGATTGCTGGTATCATTCGATTGAGCGTGCTGTGTGTTCGAAGTTCGGCGACAATTCTAGTAGCAAAGTCCGCCACTCGAACAAAGGAGCGCTTCAAGGCACTGCCCCTCATACCTCCTGCCAGACACAAAGCACTATGCATGTTGGACCGTGGTCGATCCATGACTTCTTGCTTCCTCCTCAAAGGTCCTCATCATCGACTTCCATCGCACCCTGATCCGCCGCGACATGACCATTCGCCTTCCCATTGAGACCCTTCCCGTTCAGTCCCCGACCAGATCCCAATCCCTCACCGGCCGCACCCGGAACGGAGGCCTCCTTGTCAATCATCTGCCTCGTTACGCCCACAATGTTGTCCTCGATCAACTCCTGCCCGACCGTCTCGATGTGCTTCTTCGGATCCACCTTGCCGACATATCTCGTGCGGAGCTGCTCCTTGGTCAACTCCGTCTCCTCCTTCACCCGCTTCTCGTAGCCCTCCGCGAGAGAAACGAGCTTCTTCAAGTTGGCTCCATTACGACAGCCCTCTGCGGCGAAGTCGGGCATTGTCAAAGCTTCGGTCCAGACGGTCTTGTGCAGGTTCATGAGCATGCCCTCCTCGAGAGCGGTCTTGCGGTATCCGATGCCGATGCTGTAGTAGTGGCGGTTGAGTCCGTGGATGAGCGCTTGAATGCTGGGCTTGTTGAGATGACCCAAGTTGGATGTGGTTTGGCGAGGCTCTTGACCGAGCATGAGGGTTTGTGGGTTGATGAGGCGGAAGGCGTCAATGACGACCTTGCCCTTGACGGATTGGATGGGATCGATGACGACGGCCACCGCGCGAGGAGTGAGTTGCTCGAAGGATTGTTGGGTGTTGATGTCGACGCTTGACAGCCAGCAGCCGAAACCAGGATGTGAGTGGTACCAGCCGACAACGGTCTCTGGTCTGGAGGAAGTCAGCATGAGATCATCAAGGACGAGAAGCGTCTCTCTCTTACCTGCCCGTCTGCCGTAGCATGTCCATCATCTTCGTCTGAAACACTGGGTCGACGGCCTCGACTGACACGCCGGTACCGGATTGAGGCATAGCGAACACGTCCACTACTCGTACGGTGTAGTCGTCCACGAACTCCCCCAACATCAGACCCATGACCTCCATGGGCACACCAGCCCGACCGTGCCGCAGCATCTTGAGCAGTGCGAGCGAGGAGATGTATACGGTCTCGGCATTGTCGATGATGTTCGTGTCCTGTCAGAGGGTATATTAGCGATCGTGAACGCAAACGTGTGAAGATGCGAAGTGAGCGTGAGTGGCCCTTCGAGCGGATCCAGAGTTTGGTAATTGACAAGTGGCAAACCGGACAGTGCGAATGCTGCCCGGCAGTCGCACATGTCCAAAACACTCATCGAGACTGTCAGGTGCGCCAACTGCCGGCGCTGAGCCGCGGAGTCGTTGAGTGTTGTGCACCTAGAGCATACCGTCTCTCCGATCTTGGCCACAGCACTTGACGGGCGACGACCTGCTTCAATTCAGACGCGCGGAGGGGGACTGTTTTGCGCCGCGCCTCAGGATGCAGTCGGGCGAAGTTGGCGAGCACTTGCCATCTCTTAAGTATAGTGCCAGCTCGTGACCAGTTTTCGGGTGGCTATCGTGGCGGCGTTGCGAATGGCTGCGTTGATGGCGTCTGACAGGGATTCTGCGGAGATTGCATCGCAAAGCCGCCGAGATCGAAGGAAGGGAAGGCGAAGCAATGGCAACTCCTGCCTTCTGCTTGCGCAGCTTCCATTGTTGCCGTCCATGGGGGCGATCTCTTGTGCCTTACAGCCTTCGATCCTCCGGTTATAACCCGTCACATACCCACATCTGATCATAGATTCTCACTCATAGATGTTCTTGTGAGATCGATGCTCTTGTGAATTCCAGTCCAGTCCAGTCCAGCTCGAAAGGCGCACTCAATCACATCACAAGCATGAAGCCTCACGCGCAATTCTTACCTGTGCTGGTCCTCCGCCTCCTCCTCCCATACCCTGCGCAGCTGCCAACATTCTCGATAATCGGTCCATGATAGGCGATGTGAAGCTTGCGGGTTTGGTGAGTCGTGTGATGGAAGCTCTTCACGTTTCGCCTTCGGTGGCAGTTCGCGGAGACGCTGACGTTGGAACCCGTGATTGTCGTGGGTATCGGTGAATTGTTCGGAGCGGTGAATGAACAGTCACGGGGATGGTATCGGCGGTGTCGGCGATGAGGTGGTGATGGTGATGGGAATGAAGTGTTGTTGTAGTCAGGCAGATGTCAACGCGCGCCAGCTCTCGATCATGAGCATCTGAGAGAGCTTCGGAGGTCCGCCGCCAAGCAACTTCCACCAAGCCGAAGATTGGCCGACAGTTCTACTAGACTAGAACTGCTTCGGCTTCCAGCAGTCAAAAGAGCTTCCATCTTCCGTATACCAACTTGCATTCACACTGCACAACTTGCCAGCCACGTACAATATCACTGGCAACATGAACTGAACAGCGCAATAACGACAACAGTATACAACGAACACTTCCCACCCTCTGAGCCATCGCGAATTGGCACGCGATCGGAGCGCAGACTGCTGCTGCTGTGCGCGACCCCTCCAGCTTCATCTTCACGATCTCCAACACATTCACCTTACGGACAGTCGCTCACGATGGTGAACATGCCACCCGGTACCGGCGGGTACACGCCCCTCGACGCACCCGGCACAGGCACCAATGCCGTCTCCTCGCAACCTAAGAAAGTCGCATACTTCTACGATTCCGACGTCGGAAACTACGCCTACAATGCCGGTCACCCCATGAAGCCGCATCGCATTCGGATGGCCCACTCGCTGATCATGAATTACGGACTGTACAAGAAGTTGGAGATCTACCGCGCGAAGCCTGCGTCAAAGTACGAGATGACACAATTCCACACGGACGAATATGTCGACTTCTTGCAGCGTGTGACGCCGGACAATATGGATGGCTTCGTGAAAGAGCAGGGTCGCTACAACGTGGGAGATGACTGCCCTGTGTTCGACGGGCTGTTCGAGTTCTGTGGTATCAGTGCGGGAGGTAGCATGGAGGGTGCGGCGAGACTGAACAGAGGGAAGTGTGATGTGGCTGTCAACTGGGCTGGTGGTCTGCATCACGCAAAGAAGAGCGAGGCTTCTGGCTTCTGCTACATCAACGGTATAGCTTTGGCACCTTCCGACTTTCGACATGCACAATACTGACCATTCTCCAGACATCGTCCTCGGCATCCTCGAACTGCTCCGCTTCCACCCTCGCGTTCTCTACATCGACATCGACGTCCACCACGGCGACGGCGTTGAAGAAGCCTTCTACTCCACCGATCGCGTCATGACTGTTTCATTTCACAAATATGGCGAATACTTCCCTGGAACTGGAGAATTGCGGGACATTGGCGTCGGCGCTGGCAAGAACTACTCGGTCAACTTTCCTCTTCGCGATGGCATTGACGACAAGAGCTACAAGGGTATTTTCGAGCCGACCATTGGTTGGGTCATGGAATACTACAAGCCTACCGCCGTCGTCCTCCAATGTGGCGGTGACTCTCTGTCCGGAGACAGACTTGGCTGCTTCAACCTCAGCATGCGCGGCCACGCCAACTGCGTGAACTTCGTCAAGTCATTCGGCCTGCCGACTCTCATCTTGGGCGGTGGTGGCTACACAATGCGCAACGTCGCACGTACATGGGCATTCGAGACTGGCCAACTCGTGGGCGTGGAAATGGGCTCGGATCTTCCCTTCACCGACTACTATGAATACTACTCGCCGGATTTCGAACTCGATGTCAAGCCAAGCAATATGGACAACGCCAACTCTCCCGAATACCTCGAGAAGATCAAGAACCAAGTTTTGGAGAATCTCAAACGCACCACACAACATGCTCCCTCGGTCCAAATGCAGGACGTGCCTCGCGAACCTCTTGGCATGCACAATTCCGGGCCAGATGGTGAGGCGGAGACTTTCGAGGAGCAAGAAGATCGTCTGGATGATGAAGAGGCAGATGCGGAGTCGGGCAAAGATCGCCGGTACACGCAGCGACTTTGGGATAAGAAGATTGAGCGCGACGATGAGATGGACGAGAGTGACGACGAGGAGCTCGCCGGAGCCAATGGTGTGAAGAAGCAGCCAGGCTTCAAGCGGAGGGGAATCATGGACTACAACAACCCACATGCTCCGGCGGACAACAGCGGCGCTAACACACCCGTGGACGACGCGCAGAGCTTGAACGGCGACGCCCAGCAGGAGGACGAGGCGATGCAGCTTGATGGTCAGCCAGCGCCAACGAGTGCCCCACAGGGGGAAGGTACAGCGCAGGAGAAGTCGCAGAGCAAAAGCCCGCAGGCTCAGACAGAGTCAGCCGTGAAGCCAGATAATGGTCATGCTGGCAACGGCGAAGGGGCGCCAGTCGTCGGCGCCGATACGAGTGCTGATGATGGGGACGCCATGCAAGTCGACAGCGAGCCCGCGCCCGCCGCCGCACCATCCACAAACAACCAGCAACCAGACGAAGCATCACAGGCAGCAGCGGCAACCTCTACCATCACGTCCTCTGCAGCACACACCCTCCCAGCTCCGGCGTCCGAGGCCACGAAAGCTGGTACGACTCCCGCTCCGGTCGACGCTTCCGCAAATGGCGACAAGATGGACGAGGGTGGATCTTGAACGAGTTGCAATCTTTGGGCGTTGCACTGGGTCAGTATGGGTGGTCGGCTGAACTGACGATGCGATGGATGTGGTATCAGATTTGTGGCATTAGCGAGGGCGTGGGTGGCGTTTGATAATTTTGTGTCCTTTTTCACGGCTTCACTTTTGAGATCCAGACCAGATAGACTCATCTGCAGAGAACGAAATGACTTTTGATGTGAAAAGCAAAGACAGTGTTGAGAAAAACAGTGTCGAGAGTCTCATAGTATTGGCCCCGCAGGCATCTCCAAGCACGCGCATGGCGGTGCCAAAATTAGAAGAGCGAAGAGCGGTTCAGATCCAAAATCAACGTACAAGACGCGGGTGATGTGAGCTCGTTCATTCGTGAGACTATCTTATTCATCGAATGCAGCAAATACATCCGCCTCCTTACTCCCTCGTCAATCTCAGCGTTTTGTTACCCGCGGGCAACGACTTCAAAACACACCTCCAGCGCCGACGCTAAATCCAAAGTTTCAAATGCCAGTGCCACCTTTCATCGATTCCTCGCCAGGGGGGCTCAAACCTTCAGCCACTGCTCAAAGTACACGCATTCCGCGGCATTGATCGGTCCGTTGTCATGACACAGATCAAAGACGGGACAGTGCCCGCACGGCGCCTGCGTCAAACCCGTCCCCACCGCTTCCTCATACTCATCAAACACCGAGCCCGGCGGCTTGTAGTTGACGCCTCGCACGGTGCGGTAGCCCCAACCTGCTCCGTCGGGGCGTCGGATCTTTTCCAGTTTGTCGTCCCACATCAGTACGTCGATGCAGCCTTGAATCTCCGCGACGGTCAGGGAGGCGGCTTTGGTGGGTTTGATGGCGTTGGAGGTGGTGAGGAAATGGTGGATGTCTTCTGCGGTCGGGTACTCGTGTGTGCCGGCGCGGTAGAGGAGTTGGGTCAGGTCGGTCTCGAGATCGTGCCGGAGAGAGCGGTATTTGGGCCGGCCGCCGATGTCTTCGATGTCCTGCACGGGTCGCTTGCGCTTCTTGCTGGTGTCGTGGTCTTCTCGCGTGGCGACGGGAGAACTGCGGTCGTGCTTGGAGGACTTCTTCTTGGAGGGTATCGCCCAGCTGGCCTGTCGGACCCGGAACACGATGAGGTTGAGGAGTTCGTCGCGGAAGCTTTCGTCTAAATCTCCAGCGTCGAAGAAGCTGTTTCCGGTTACGTCCTCGCTGGGAGAGAGATGGCTGAGCATGTATGTTCGCTGGGCGGGTGCTTTGACGCTTTTGACGCTTTTGATGAGGTTGCCCTTTTCCATCTTTGACAGTGCTTTTGTGACGACATTCTGGGCGATGCTGGTCTTCTTTTTTAGATCTCGGGTCCATATTCCTGTGGTGTGTGCTTCCTCGATGATCTCGTAGATTGTCTTCTCGTCTCGATCCAGGTTCACGATTTGCCTTGCTGCTTCTCGCGGCCTGACGCTCCATCCTAGCTTTCCTCCGACTTTCACCGTGCGGAAGAGACCTTTCTGTGCGAGGAATTGCACCAGCGGCATGAGCTCCCGCGTGTTCTCGATGCTGCCCAGTTGGAGGAGCTCATCTTGCTGAAAGACTTTGCTGCGAGCGCCCTTCTCGTCCACCGAGGCCGCGGCGATGATGACATAGAGAGCGTCGCTAGCATTGGGTACGGAGGCTTTGTCGGCCTTCTCGGCCTTGTCCTCCTCCTCCACTTTTGCAGACATCTTGTAGGAGGGATATGAATGGGTGTCGTATTCGTGAGGTGTGCGTGTGTGCGCGCGGCGCTTGAGCTCGATGCTATCGGGCGAGCATAGATGAGTCTTCGGTAGTCGGCGGTGCTGAATAGGTGCAGTGGCGGTCGTAGGATATTGTCGTGTGAGTCGAATGTCGAAGTCAGAGATCTTGACCTTGAACATGCCCAAAACTTTCTGAGCTTCCAAGGTTCCTTCCCCGCCATTTTAGGCTCACCGCGCCGTCCCACCAGCGAAAGTCTATCTATCGACCTCCTTTCACATGAGGACTCACATCGACTTCTCCTCCAACTCAGCGTCTGTTACATTTGATCGGGTCTGCCCTCTTATAGCGGATCCCCTGACGGTATTTACATCAATCGCGGTAGTATCTGATCGCAGACACCAGTCACTTGCAGAGCCCCCGCGGCAGGTGAGCAGCGATTGGCAGCAAACAGCACATTATGAGCTTTATTCGGCGAACAGTCTCGAAGGAGAACGACATACGAGAATCTCGAACCGATTCGCAATGAGTGGCTCATATCACGACCTGGGCGGAAGGGGAGACCAAGTCCTGTCACAATATTTCTGTCTTGGACGACTCTCCTCCAAGCCACAACTCTTTTCGTACCGGCCGGACCCGAGCGTTTGTTGAGCCTGTCTATGAACATTCACCGTCTTGAATCGATGTTCAAGGCTCTCTCTCCAAACGATGCGGCGCATTTCAACTTGAAACTCGGCAGTCCAACAAAGTCCAGACCACGGCCGAAGAGCCCAGCCCGTCCCGAAGCCAATCTCCGACCGCCTCCACTGCAAAACTCCAATCGCCGCCAGAGAATCATCATTCACTCCCTGCAACGATCACTGCAGTCCTTTTGTCGCACACTCACTGATTCGCAGGTGGTGTATCGCCCTGCCACGAAACCCACAATTATGTCTCGATGAGGGAAAATCACTGACCTGTGATGCTTCTGCTGTCCCACGTTGCATGCGCTATGCTGGGCCATGCGAGTAATGAGCATGCTTCATGGAGGAAAGGTGGAGCATATTGGTGAGGAGGAAGTCTACTTCGTGCTTCATACAATCTGTGCCTCTTCTTTCCTTCTTCTTGTCGTGCCCTTCGCAACTCCCCAAAGACAGGCTCGACGCTCTTTCTCCTCCACTTCCTCATTCAGTCTACGTCAGTTCTTCCTGGAATTATCCTCAATCGAGCATTTGACACACACTCGCTCTGCTCTCTTTCTTCCGGGGACTCCAATCACTTCAATTCGTATCTGATAAATCGAAGGACATCCCGCCGTCTCCCGCATTCCTCGGAATCTTCTGGGTCAAGTATAGATCTGGATCGTCCACTCTCAGCACCACCAACCCTCTCGATCGAGGATCGTCGTCTTGCCATCAACACAAGCTCGGTTTCCCGCGAGGACGACATCCCCAAAGACGATCATCGCATCAATCGCACTACTCTCGCGAAAATGGCCGGCGTCCAAGACCCAGCCTTCTGGAAACGCTTCTCCATCGCCGCACACCTCGACATCGAACAGCAACAGCAAGTCCAGCAACAGACGCGCAAAACCCTTCCGTATGCCCGACCTCAACACTTCCGCTGGGCCGATGACATACATATATACTAATGATTGACTTCCTGCAGAGATGACTGGCTCTCCCGTCAAAAAGCCAAACGCTCGCGCCGGACTTGGGTGTGCTGGACGTTCTGGCTGTGCTTCTTCGCGTTCGTGGCTGGGGTCGTGATTCTTGTTATTTGGTTGTTAAATAGTGGGGTGCTGAATGGGCGGGGCGAGGGCGAAGGTGGAGTTGCGAAAGCGTAGTGAGGCGGCGAGAAGATGAGAGGGAATGGACAGGTCGGGACGAACGGGAGGTGGACGTGCGGATGAGACTGCATGTCCAGACGGAGCCATGGCTCAAATCGAGAGAGAGAAGAGCAAATGTACTTTTGTGTAAACAACATATGATACCATGACAGCACGAGAAGAGAACATACGAGGAGTCACAATATGCGACCGGGTCTGATTTGAACTTTTCGTACTTCGCTGCATGCTTGTAATACAGCAATGTTTTGTGCCCGCAACTCGACCAACGCCACGCTAGTACAAAGATCCACCCTACCGAGCTTTCTCATGTGACTGAGCACCGCACTCGATTCTCTTCCGGTGATGATGCTCGTCGCACGGTATGATCAGCAAAAGGCTGAAGCGCAAAGTTCGCGCCATTAGCCATACTGCCTGCGAACGTCCGAAGGTGTCTGCCGCACGCGCGTGTTCTGACCGCGCTCTTTTATTTTCAGCCTTGTCATGGCAGATTGAACGCATGGTCTTCGCTCCACCGCGTGGCGAGACCTTGCAGGGCTTCACCTGATATCTGAATGCTTCACTTACACTCGCCCACCCATCTAGTCTCTCCTCCGAGTCGGCTCCGGCGACGGGCTGCGGGTGACACTCCTCTCATCTCTTCCACGCAGCCTCAAGTGCTTCTTCGTAGCTAGCTCCAACTCCCTCTCCAGATCCGGCGACGGCTCCTTGCGATGGATGAAATTGCAGAACCCTCCTCGTACACAGCCCTCACCACTATTGAGTCTGCAGCACGCCTCGCGGAAGTCCGTCACGGGGCTCAACTCGCAATAGATCGGCCGCGCCGCATACCACCGACTGTTGAGCTCGTCGCACGCCTTCTGCGCGGCGTCCTCGTACTTGAAGCGCGCGTACACGTTTCCGATCAGATGGTCGTTGTTGTTGTCGCAGACCACCACCTCTTCCAATTCGCCGAATTTGCACATTTCGCACCAGAAGTCGTCGTAGAAGGCGTCGAAGTGATTCTGCAGCTGCGAGGGCGTCATGCGGGATTTTGTGTCGTAGGCCGGGTTTTGATAGAGGTTCGGGAGGAGGATCGTCTGCGAGTAGGAGGGTTTGACGTGTTTGCGCGAGCAGCGGTCGCCGTGGCGGCATGCGCCGATTTTGTAGTAGAAGGAGCAGTTGACTTTGTCCTGCTCTGTGCCGAAGATGGAGGCCAAGTAGTTCGCCATGGTGGTGATGTGATGTGCGAGTGCGGTGGTGGAGTGGTGTGGTTGGAGCGCGCCGATGTGGATGTCTTGAGGTCGGCAAGTCGAAAGCTCAAGCAGACCGGCCAAGATTTGATGCCTTAGGCTTCCAGAAGCTTCGGACATTCTCTTACGCTAGCGATGGGCGGGCTGCGTGGCCAATCTGCTCTTCCCTCCTCTCCAGCTG
The DNA here is from genome assembly GCA_000223825.2 of Zymoseptoria passerinii SP63. Classification (NCBI taxonomy): domain Eukaryota; kingdom Fungi; phylum Ascomycota; class Dothideomycetes; order Mycosphaerellales; family Mycosphaerellaceae; genus Zymoseptoria; species Zymoseptoria passerinii. The sequence continues at coordinate 6,271 of AFIY01000842.1, read as the reverse complement.
GTTCATACCAACGCCAGTCCCTGAGCGAGCGCAGTCAGGTTTGGCTTCCTCGAGGTGGTGGTAAATTTTTAGAATTGCTCTCAATTATTTCCCTCGTAGACATGCAACACGACCTTGCCGACCACCCCGAGACTAGTGGTGGCTTTTTATTGCTACATCTTTTCGAGACACAATATCTGTGTGTATTGATTGGGTCCTTGCTTGGGCCTCCAGGAGACAGACCATGTCCCGTACGTTCCCCGTTTGCCTAATCAATACCCACTTCAAGATTACATTATTACTCAAACCCGTACACCGGACCGCTGATCCTCCTCCAGCAGCATGGTGGCATCACCTTCGTCATATTCTTCGTGACTGGGACCAAAGATACTTGTGCTGCTTCTTTCGGTGCTCGGCGTGTACCGTTGAATTATAGTGGCCATTGATCCAACAGATCCGGCTGAAACTGTGCTCGTCCCGAGTTGTCTCAACCGCTCATCGTTCAGATCTGCACTGCGACTCGACTCCTGGGCGCTGCCTCTCAGGTGACGCTTTTCAGCACGAGATACGAAGGGCTATTCTACATCTCGAGCCGGAGTGGACCAAGTTCCCGGAGAAAAAGCAGACACTCGCATCGTTGCCGACAGGTTGAAGTGACGGCTCAGCGGCCGAGAATGGTTGACAACGTCAATGGTCCATGAATAGTCATGGGCCAGGTTACCTGTAGGTTGCTATTTGGCCGGAAAAGCAGCATGCGCGCAGGGGCAGCAGGCTAGTGAGGTGCAATCAAATGTGTGATCGTGATTCTCATTATTAAAAAGTCCTGTTTTACCTTGTCCATTTCCCAATCGTCGTCTTAGTTATGCTCCAGCAACACCGCACCAACGCCCATCAATAATGTACCTTCACCCCGCCTCTCATGCCCTCCTTCCACAAACAGCAAATGCTCTTCGACTCACACCATTTCTGCACCATCCAAGGTTTCACCTCCTCCCGGCAGAGCTCGTACTCCACCGGATCATCGACTGGCTCAGCGGGCTGGTCATCGTCCTTTTTCTTCTTGCTCTTCTTCTTCGGCTTTGCTTTGACCTTTCTTGTCTCGACCCCGAGACCTTGCCCGTTCAGCCAGCCGGTGAAGTCCTCCAATACGATCGGATCATAGAGCAAGATCTTCTCGTGCCAAGATAGAGTGGCCTTATCGTTACTTGGAGGCGCGTTGCGAACTGCCTTGGCGATTTGCGGGAAGAGCACAGCGCTGATGGATGTCCACTGCGGGTCGCCAAACTTGAGCATTGTACTCACAACGGCGGGGCCTTTGCTGCTGGGTGACGGCGAGCCGCAAAGCTCGAGTTCCAGCGGACGGACTGAAGGCGGAGTGGATGCAGCACGGCGGCGAGGTGGCGAGGGAGTTGGAGGATCGGAGTCGTAGATCTCGTCAATGTTTACAAAGTCGGAAGCGGCAGACTGCTGCGAAGCCGGCATTGCGGGTATACTTTGCATTACTTCCGTCAACATTGACGTAGCCGCGCTTTTCGGGGGGCGACCTCGCCGTTTTTGAGCTGGCGGGATGTTCTCGATGGAGGATGCATCTTTCCGTGGTCTCCCGCGAGGGCATTTCTGCGCAGGTGGAGAGGCTACACCGGTGAATGCTCGGCTTTGCAGAAACCTTGCTGGAGACGTCTGAGCGAGGACACTTGCATTCCCGTCCAACGCTTGCAGGGCAGGTCTCATCCGAGTCGGCGCTGTTACTGACCGTGACAAGGCTGGAAACGTCCGCAGCCCGGCTGGGCTCATCGATCGGGGAGCAGCAGAGACATGCACTTCGATCCGTCCGGCGCCATCGCTCGACAGCAGCATCCAGCTGTCGTCCGAAAACTTTGGTTCAGGTCCCGGCGCATTGTCCCCAGCGTCGTCATTGCCTGGCTCAGGAAGATCATGCACTGCTGATCCAGTACCTCGCACGTCGCTCTCGTCCGTAGGTGACGTGGCACATAGATCCACAACTTCCTCTACGTCCGGCGGGACGTCACGCATGTGCTCAGCAGACTGCTCAATGTCCAAAAGAGGCCCCGGAACTTGCAATGCCTCGGCGTAGCGAAGCACAGGCGCGTCTTCGGCACAATGCGCTGGATGCTCCTTGACTACGGCAGGCTTTCGCCGCTCAGTCACTGCAAGAACAGCGCCTGCATGATCCCGCGAGGCAGTGCACCACAAGTCGCGATCAGCCTGACCAACGGACAAGGAAGTGCCGTGCGGAGCACTCGGCACTTTGACACAGCTTCTACGGCGGGGGCTAAAGCGTGCCTGCAAGGAAGTCACTTCAGACTCTCGAAGCGCGGCTTGCATCTGCTGAACGAAGGTCGGCGAATCGTCCACCGCCAGTTGACTCGAGGTGCCGAAAAGGAATCCCTGTTGCACCTCGACCGCCCGAGCTCGTTGCGGAGACAGGAGAGGCGGTGCCAGATCCGCCCCATTGAATTTGACTTTCTTGACTTTCGGCGCCTTTTGCACCTTCGTCGCCTTCTGCGCCATCGCTGCCAGAGCCTCCGGATCTCCACCAACCTTGATCCTGCGTTTTCTAGTCTTCTTCGCCTTAGCAGGTTTCTCTGCGATTGCCTCGCATGGATCAATGTCTTCGTTGGTGATGGGCGGTTCCTTCTGCGGAGCGAAGAACTCGGACACAGTCGGTTGTGCTGTCACAGGCTCTGGCTCAGCGCGATAAGCCTTCGTGGCGAGTTCGGTGATCGTTTGCGGCTTCTTCTTGACAGCCTTGACTCGCTTCGGTGCAGCCGCTCCTTTCACTCTACGCACTGCGGCGCCAGCTGCTGTCTCATGTGCGAGCTCAATACGTCGCTTCTTCAAAGCAGCCTCACCAGTTGAAGTACGGCCATGGGCAGGGTCACTGTTGGCTTGCGCATTGTACTCGAAGCCACTGACCAACGCAGTAAGACTCGGCCCAGCTACGGGCGACTCTAGCAATCTTGATTCCAACGTGGGTGGGGTATCGGCGTTTGGTATCTCAGTATTCCGTGCCGGAGTCCAGCTCCTTCGTCGGCGAAAGGGAGGTTGTGGCGCTGGCGAGGGTGAAGTAGCGTCCGTTCTGGTGCCGTCAACCACGAACATGGACTGAAGGGATTCTTCTGTCGTCGCCAGTGGGAGAGCCTGGCAAATGGCGGTATCATCCTTGGCAAAGTAAACCGACTGGCTCCACGCATTCCGATGAGCGTCGAACTCGCCCTGTGCTCCAACATCATTCGCAACGCCATGCACGGTTTGAGGCGGCGCAATGGCGGTCTTGTCGGCTGCATGAGACTCGTCCTCAATCTTGCGGGCCGCCTTCGACTTCCTGGTGGCCTTCTTCGGTTTCGCGGCCAGTTCTGCGGGAACAGGCAATGTCGGTGCTGCCGGACCGAAGTTGGCGTCGCCATCGACACGACCGTCAGCATCGATGTCTGGTTCATCAGAATTGAGAATGATAGAGGCCGAGTTGGTGAACTTCTTCGATCTTGGTGCAGGACCAGATGCATTCGGCTGCCTTGATTTTGGAGCACGCTTCCGAGGGGCCTTGACGACGGGAGGTTGCTCACACAAAGATTCCGTGGTCATTGCCAGTTCTTTGAGGATCACCCTCGATTCGTCTGCAAAATCCGGCAAACGGATCGTTGGTCGCTGTGGCACAGCAGCCGACAAGGGCGGACTCGTGTCGCCGCCGTACTGATACTTCGAGACGAACTCGGCGGGGGAGCGACGCATGGGATTGGTGTGACTTGCACATGGTATGCTCGGAGAGACGACGGAGGGTGCCACATTGGCCTCATGGACTGCGGGGCGTTCTCGTCCATCGCCTAAGGTCTCCGCCGCTGGTGGCGAAGCCGACTTCATATCCGAACGATCACCAGGCTGCAATGTGTACTCGGAAAGACAGATGCTCGGCCTTCGAGACCCAGAATGCGATGCGGGACCTGGTGCGGTGGCTTTGGGAATGGGAAGAGCAGACTTCTTCATTTCCTTGCTTGCAGTCTTCCGCTTCGGCATTTCTCGAGAGGAGCCACTGTTGGTATGAAGTGGCTCACTGACCTTCCTGCCGAGCGGTGAAGCAGTTCTTCTCGAACCTGGGCTCTTCGGGTTGAAGTCAAGCTCGGAGAGTGAGATGCTTGTCCTGCGGGACGCCGCGAGCTCCAGAGGGTCTGCATCACCGGCGCCGACTGAAACCGCTGTTACTGACGGCCTCAATTGGCGAGTCGTGGTTAATTGAGCAGATGGCGCGAGTTCCTCCAAAGGTGGCAGAGAAAGACCTGCTCTGGACGGTGCGCTCCTGCTTGACTTTGCGATCTTCTTCAGCTTTCCCGCAGCCACATTGGTGGTTTTTGGTAAGATCTCCGTGCCCTGTGTCCTCAGCTGTGCTGCTCCTGTGTCATTTCCATCTGCCTGCTTCTGATCACTTCTATCACTCCTGCTCTTCGCACGCTGGCTGCCTGTTGAATTATCCCTCACGGCCGCCTTGCCTTGGCCAGCCGTCTCACGACTGTGTGCTTTCTTCACGCCCTCCGTGGGCCCAACATCCTCAATTCCTTCATCCGCACCATGCACTGCTGGGTCGAATGTTTGAATCCGCAACAAGCTCGCTGCGGACGCAAAGCCGGCGGTGGCGCCTTGCGGGATTTCCCTCGCCTTGGAGCCGGATAACAGGCCTGAGGTGTGGGCTTTGAAGAAGGCCGAAGGGTGTGGTAGATCGGGCGACGACGAATTGAGCGGTTCTTTGCCAGTCTCATTCTTGTGTGGCGTTGTGGATGAGAATCGGTGGAGATTGGGGGAGGAGGACTGGATAAGGACGGGACTTCGCGCCGCCATGGTGGAGGATGGGATAGGATGGCATCTCCAAATTGAGGCGATTCGAGACGACAGATTGGGCGCAATTCGTGGTGGCTGCTGTGTTGTTAGGTTGGGTCGCATAGAAGTGTCAAGTTCGGGTGCGCCGTAAGGTAGTCGCCTGACGCGGGCAGATCACGAAGTCCCGTGACTGCGAGATGCTCTAAGAGGCCGGCCCTTGGCCGATACGACGGTCTCTCGAGTGCTGCAAAGCGGTTTAGTACGTTTTTTCCAACAAAAACATCGATCCGAGCGAGCGTATATAGCGGATGTATTGCTGTAAATAGCGGCGCGGCCACGAGGCTCGCATGTACCGTGTCCGGGTAGGGGAATTGGAGGTTGGCCATGGTCGGGGGGGGGATGGAGGATCACCTCGCGAGCAGCATGGTAGGTGGGAGGGGATTGCCGGAGTCGATTGAGGTTTGGGGGTGGTGGGTAAAGTGAAAGAAGAGACAGATGGCGGGAAACAATTAGTATGCAGGGATGCCGGAGGATTAGAAGGCCCTTGCGGGCTGTGCGGCTCGCATGTACCGTGTCCAGCTTCGCATGTACCGTACGTGTCCAGCTCTCCTTCCAACTTCGCGATGCAAGCGCGCAGCTTTTCTCTGTCCAGCTCTCTGAGGCCATTCAAGGGACGGGATCGAACCCTGAGGTAACCCAAACCCACGTAGTATTTCATGTTACGATCCTAGACTACGACTAGACTTCTCATCAGCACCTGCCCCGACGAGCATGGTCACGATACAAAGTAGTAATAGAAGAGCTTTGCGGGCTGTGTACGGTGCAGCCTATACACGCTCGAATTCGTACAAACGTCGAAAACGACGATATTAGCTAAACTTCTATAAATTAATGCACCATAACTATAGCTCTAATTAATAATATAATAAAGGAGCTGAAAGCGGCGAAGGTAAAGAACATCTAGCAAATTATATATAAATATAGTATCCTTAGATATATATTATCTTACCGATAGTATAAGGTAGCTAAATCGTAAGCTAAACGCGACGAGAAAGCCTATAGTTCTTACCTTTACTTAGGATATATTAGGTAGGCTACCGTATCTATCCTAGATCTTAAGATTCGTTACTCGATACGGTATAGCTATTAATTTTAAATACCTTAATCTACTCGATAAAAACTATAAGAAGGTAGACTCTATATATTAGTATAAGAGCTATTACGACCTACTTAAAGAGCTTACTTCGAGAGCGGTTAGTTTATTAGATATATATAGAATAGTAACTATAAATAGATAAAAGGGTAAAGATACCTACTTTACATCCTTACCGAACGGCTAGATAGATAACAACCTCGGTCTCTACTAGTTTAGTTATAAGACTTTAAGGGTAAGAATACCTAGTTTACGTCCTTACCGAATAGCTAGATAGACAACATCTTCGGTCTCTACTAGTTAAAGAAG
>AFIY01000844.1:0-109505 GCA_000223825.2 Zymoseptoria passerinii SP63 | reverse complement strand
CTATGTAGTAATACGGTCGCTAGTAGAGGTAGTAGTAATGTTAATGTTCGAGGGAGGGTTCGAAAGGCGTACGGTAGCTATTTTAGAGACGAGGGGCCACTCTGGGCCTATGTAGTTCACCTCGTATACCGTGAACGGAGTGCCTACCAGAACTGGAAACTTGAAGAGCTTATCTACATCGACATAGCGGACATCCTCGGAAGAGAAGTTCGCGGGACAGACGGGTTGGTGCGTAGGTAATGGCGGATGGTGCGATATGTTGGACACGCTACCTAATCGTGAAGGCAAGTTAGCAGGACATGCTACATGGCCATAGTTACGAGTTGGCAGATGTGCAAGATGGAGGTGTATGCAGTCGACGGGACATGCTAGATAGAGCAGACATCGCTGTGTAAGTGAGCTGGCGCTGTACATCTCGCAGCGCGGTGCTGGATCAGAACTCATTGGCGAGGAATCTCGTATGTTTCATGATGGATTCGACTTCTTAGTAGAACCTCAGCAGCCTGCACGACGGAACAAGGCTATGTATGCCCTACTGATCTTCATCATCTCACACCTAATACTTTCCCGGGGCCTCCTTGTACTTCTCATTCTGAATGACCTCAATCCAATAGCCGTCCGGATCCAGCACAAACGCCACATTCTTCATCCGGCCATCCGTCAACCTCTTCTTCCACTCAACGCCCTTCTCCTCGAACCGCGCACACGCCTTGTCCAAGTCATCCACCGACACACAGATATGTCCGAACCCTTGTGGCTCCGAGTTGCCGTCGTGGTACACCTTGCCCTCCTCCTTCTCCGTGCCATAGTTCCATGTCAGCTCGAGCAGACCTTCGCGGTCGGCGACGGGGTTGGTGCCGTTGGGAGAGGCGTCGGAGGAAGGAGCGGGACCGTAAGCGAGGAAGTAAAGGTTGAAGCCGGCGGCCTCGTTTTCCGAGGAGCGGATGAAGGTCATGCCCATCGTTTCTTGGTAGAACTTCAGAGATGCCTCCTTGTCCTTGACGCGAATCATCGTGTGGTTCATGCGGTAGGTGGCTGTATCGGTGGTCTTGACCTCTTCGGTCTTGTCGACTGGGTTCTGTGCGATGATCTCGACTGTGTGAAGGTTAGCGAGGAAGTAGATCGAGGTCTATCATGGCCAGACTCACCCCAGTACTCATCTGGATCCAGAACAAATGCAATATGGTGCATGCGTCCATCCTTGAGCTTCTTCTGGAACTTGTAGCCAGCATCCTCCAGACGTTGGCAGGCAGCCTGGATGTTGTCGACGCTGACACAGACATGTCCGAAGCCCTTGCCAGGCTCCTTATTTCCATTGGCGACCTTGAAGTTGGAATCGTTCTCGGTGCCATAGTTGTGGGTCAACTCAATGATGCCCTCGCGGTCGGTCCAGTGGTTGTCTTTGGAGACGGATTTCGAAGAGTTGTAGGCGAGGAAGTACAGGTCGAACTTGTTGTCTGGGAACTCGAACTTGTTGACCTGGGACATACCAAGGTGCTCGTAGAACTTGATGCTGGCTTTGGGGTCCTTCACCCTATGAGGGTATTAGTATGGCACGGCTTGTGGCTTGTGACGTGCGAATGCTATCGGCTTCGACGGCAGCAGCGTTGAGCACGACGAGTTCGAGCATATCCAATATGGGACAGGTAATCTCTTACCGCAGCACTGCAACAAAATGTCAGTGTATGCATCTCAATGGCTGGACAACGACAAACGCACTGGTATGATTGAACTTGTACTTGGAGGTGTCAGTCATCTTTGCGGTTGTCGCGTATGCTCTGGATGAATTGAGGAATTGCTTGGTCAAGTTCACACGTCGAATGGCTGAGAACATGTATCGAGGAAGAGTGTGGTGAAGGGGATTGCGGGAAGTCAACAGCGCCTACGTATATTTCTCGTCTGTCGTTGCTGCAGCGTTGATGACGTTGAAGCATCTGGACTTTGCCCCTCATCACGGCACGCTCGAGCCGATTAGAACTAAAGAACTTTGGGAGCCGGGCCAAAAAGGCTTCATCATTGTACAGCATCGTTCAGGCGAGCAATTGGGTTATGATCAATGCAATTCGAGTCTTAATTAATGTAGTTATCTTGTTGTCTCCTCACCCACAAGCTCGGATAGTAGGTACGTAGTGGGTAAGTAGGAATAAGTTTGCAAAGATTGTTACCAAGGAAACGAGCAGGAATATAATATGTTGATGCCTCAGGCCAAATACTCGATTTTTATGTCCCGCAAAGTGCCGGCGATTGTGCCCCGCCGGTCGTGCCTCGCTTGGTCTCATGGATGGGGGACTACCCTTACTCCCTCGGACATGACCTGCATATCCTTCCATATCACCGCCAATCCACTGCAATACTTAATTCCTCAACATCACTCGACTCGACACGACATCGCTTCGTCCACCGCGGTGACTCACTCAATCTCGTCGGCCTCTCACACCACTCACAGCGACGCTGGCCGCACGCTGTTGCGCCCGTCCACTTCACCTCCGGTGTCGCATTCACCCAGGCATCCCTTCTACCGCGACCAGAACTGGGTCACGTCTGGTTACACTCTCCCCGGCCCTCCGACCAGCTGCCTTCTCTACCCGTCCGCAACTCACCCTCAAAGGCCTCCTTCCCTTGGACAAACCAACCATCACTTCCTCACCACTACCATCTACCATGGCTGAAATCAACGGCGACATGACGCTCGATCAGTATGAGTTTCCGAATAACCGCCTGCGCCGGAGAATACTGTCAGAGGACCGCACACCCCTCGTCCTCATCGCTTGTGGCTCCTTTTCGCCCATCACCTTCCTTCACTTGCGCATGTTCGAAATGGCCGCCGACTACGCCCGCTTCAACACCAAATTCGAAGTCGTAGGAGCCTATCTATCATGTGTCGGCGACGCATACAACAAGAAGGGTCTGGTCAAGGCGGAGCATCGGATCAACATGTGCTCACTGGCGGTGCAGCAGAGCAGCTGGATCAGCGTGGACCCGTGGGAGGCTCTGCACAGTGAATACTTGGAGACGGCAAAGGTGCTTGATCACTTTGACTACGAGATCAACACGGTCATGGGCGGCGTAGAGACGCCGAATGGCAAGAAGAAGTGCAGGATCGCTCTACTGGCAGGCGCAGACCTCATTCAAACCATGAGCACGCCGGGTGTGTGGGCGGCAAAGGATATTGACTACATCCTGCGGAACTTTGGCGCATTCATAGTGGAGGTGAGTCATTGTCTCGTTATTGACTCCAGCATTCGTGAGCTAACAGTCCCACAGAGGAGTGGCACAGACATTGATGAAGCTCTAGCGGCCCTTCAAGAGTGGAAGGACAACATCTGGGTCATTCAACAACTCGTCCAAAACGACATCAGCTCGACCAAGATCCGGCTTTTCCGTAGGCGCGACATGTCGATTCGATATCTGGTCCCGGAGCAGGTCGTCGAGTACATCGAGGACCACAACTTATACGACGAGGATGGCGTCGCGAGCAGCAGTAGCAGCAAGGAGCGGAGAGCCGGTGAGAGCTCTGGTGTGTCAGGGAACTCATGATTGATATGAGGCTTGGGAAGGCGCTCATGTCAAGGGGAGCTCAAAGTTCGACGTGCTTGTTCGAAGAATGCGAGAATGGCGGCACAGCATCGCTGCTGGGAGGTTCACGATTGATGATTACCTGTTACTGATACCCGATTGCCCGCGGAGGGATCGGACATATTCGCTGAAAAAGAGGATTTGCTCCGTATACACGCGATTGCGAGGCCTGTAGGAGCCGCAGGCTATTGTATTAATACATTTTGAATCAGTCTCGCCCCGGATCAGGATCAATCTCAGTAAGTGGAGAGTGGCACAGAGGTCGAGGTGGAACGCGGATGCTGTTTGCACTTGCTGTCCAGATGTGGAACGCGTTCCTTCTCGTCCTCGAACGGTGCGACGACAAACACGACGGCACTTCACCATCTCCGGTCCTCTTCTTCCTTCATCTTGTGGACTCGTTCCATTGACCACGACCTTGAACCAACACTCTCCTGACCGGCCACAATGCAGAACCTTCATCTCCTCCCAGCTCTGGGCCTCCTCATCGCCGCTCCCACCTCGGCCTTCACCTACACCCTCCAAACCTCCCTCCAAGGACCCACCTTCTTTGACGCCTTCAACTTCCAAAACACCTGGGACCCGACCTTCGGCTATGTCCACTACGTCGACCGTCTCACCGCCGAATCCTTCGGCATGCTCAACCCAGGAGCCAATACCATCACCACTAGCGGACCGGTCGTCTTCGGCGCTGAACACACACGCGTGCTCGACCCGGCGGCGAACTTGGGCCGCCCGTCGTTGAAGTTGGTGAGCAAGGAGAGCTGGACGAAGGGCCTGTTTGTGTTGGATTTGGCTCATATGCCGGCGAATGTGTGCGGCACTTGGCCGGCTTTCTGGATGTTGGGGAGTGGCGCAGATGGAGTCTGGCCGAGATATGGTGAGTCGAAGATCGGTCCACAGAAGGAGGAAGTCATCACGGGTCTGGTGCTGATATGAGTGGTTTCCCAGGCGAGATCGACATCATTGAGTATATCAACGATTCGGAGAACAATCTGATGGCGTTACACACGGCCCCGGGGTGTACGGTTGCAGGATCTGGGCAGACGGGAACTTTGCTCACGAATGATTGTGGCAAGAACGATGGCTTCGCTGCTTGTGGTGTCGCTCCGACCCAAGCAAACAACTCCGGCGCTTCATTCAACGCCAATGGCGGTGGTGTCTACGCCATGGAATGGACCTCCGCGGCCATCAAGATCTGGTTTTTCCCTCGGCAAAGCATTCCAGCGTCCCTTGTCAACCGCGATCCTTCTCTCGACATTTCCACCTTCGGTGTCCCAACCGCCAACTTTCAAGGCGGCTGCAATATCGACTCGTACTTCTCCAACCACTCTCTGATCTTCGACATCGACTTTTGCGGAAGCTATGCGGGACCGCTGTTCAACCACGGCGGGTGCCCAGTTCTCGATCCCACCAACGAATGGACCAGCTGTAACAAGTTCGTCGCCGCGAATCCTCAAGCATATGTCGAGTCATACTGGGCAGTGAACCACCTGAACGTGTACCAGGCTGTTGCCGGTACTCCACCCGTGGCTTCAAGCTCGTTGTCATCCGTCACGCCGGCTGCGAGTTCGACTGCCGTCACAGCCAGCGGCGCTGAAGGACGATCTTCGACGCCGAGTGGCACGATCAATGCTCCTTCGAGCGCGACATCTGTGCAGCTGCCTGCAACGAGTGTGAGTTCGTCATCAGCTCCTGTTCCTCCGCCGATTGCGAGTTCTAGCAGCAGTACAACATCCCAGGCTCCACCAGTGCCGCCATCTGCTGAGTCTTCTTCCACATCGTCGGCCATTCCCACCATCGCTCCACCACTGCAGGACCCGGGTCCGACTCCTATGGTTATCGTCGAGACGACTGTCATCTACCAAACCGTTACAGTGAGCGTGGCACCGAATAGAGTAAGGGTACAGACGTTGCCGAGCACGGTGCTTGTGACGAGGACGCAGTGAGGGTTTGCCTGCAATGTAGGATGGGAACAACAGCGGCACCGAGGCGTGTATGTCGTCGAGATCAGAGCGACGAGTGAATCTGTGAGCTGCAGATGTAGCGGATACGCCAATGCTTGCGTGGGACAGTGTGACTATGCACGCCTCGTTCATAGATATAGATACACAGTAATGTCCGTCGACCGAGAGCGTTCAGGAGACTCAAGCAGCCGCCGCCACCGCCCGCTCCGCTCCCATCTCATCATCGTTCCTCACAACCCTAAACCCCTTCCATCCCGGCAGCGCCGCCCGAATCTCCTCCTTATACTTTGCCAATCCACCCGCATAGTTGACCTGCTCGAACGCTTTGCCAGGAAGCGAACCTGAACACCACAGGGCATAATGGTCAGCGGTGTTCAGACATTCATTGGACAATACGAACGAAGCGCTGGCACCAGGTCCAAGGAAACTCTCAGACACTCATGGACCTTGTAGTCCTTCGCAAACTTACCGCCCATATACGTCGACTTGGTGGTGGGGAACAACCAAGCGTCGGACAAGGCATTGATGCGCAGCTTCCACTCCTGCGAAGCTTCGTCGGTGGGATCGATGTATTTGAGACCTTGCTGGATGATGTTGTAGATTGCGTCGCGGATCCAGCGGCCTTGGACTTCGACGCTGGTGGGGCCGTTGGAGAGGAGGGTTGGGCCGTGAGGGCCGTAGAGGTGGAACACGTTTGGGTCTGTGAGCATTGTTAGGACTCGGAGAGGGGCCATGGCGGAGAGAGGGAGGTTCGGACTGACATCCCGAGACGGTGGTTCCAAGGTAAGTGTAGGCAGCACGCCTGGTCGACAGGTTAGTGTCCCTAGAAAGCATGGAGGAGAAATGATCGAAGAAACCGACTTCCACTCGTCCTTGAGATAAGTCCCCTTGACGCTCTTCAACCCCATATTCGTCATCTCACCCGTCGTGATATCGAAACCCATGGCAATGGCAATGACGTCGATTTCGTAGTGCTGACCGTCCGTCGTCTTGATTCTCGTCTCCGTGAGCTTGGCGATACCATTCCCCGACTTGGCGGAGATGTCGACGACGTCCACGTTCGGTCGGTTGAACTGCTCGTAGTAGTTCTGCTCCAGACACGGCCGTTTGACGCCAAAGGGATGCGGAGGCTCGAGGGGAGCGAGCAGATCTCGTTTCCGTGGGTCGAAGATGCGAGCGCGCTGTTTCTTGGCCCAGAAGTCGTGGGCGGCGCGGTTGGCCTTTTGGTCGTAGAGGTAGTCGGCGAAGTTGCCGAGCCAGAATGCGACTTTTCTAATGTCAGAGCTAGAAACCCAGCATGCCGTGACTTGGCAACTTACAGCCGCCGTGGTCCCATAGTTGCTCGTAGAACCCCTCACGGACGTCCTCGGGTACATATCAGCGCCGCAGCGTGAACGAAACCGCTAGCAGCCCAGCGACTCACAGTGGTCCTCGGAGCTGGGAAACAATGCGCGAAGATATTGGATTGTCCAGTTGCTTTCGAAGGTCCGCGATGGTTTGAAATGGACATTGTATTAGGAACCTCTTCCAGAGTGAATCGCCATGTCGTCGACCAGCACGACTAGCAGCAGATGAATGAGAGCTCAAGCACGCCGAGCAGCGATCTCCTCCTCGGCGAAGTCCGCCAGCGGATCCACCTTGTCAAAGGCGTGCTCAGCCCTCTCTTGTCGAGTCCACGTCGTCAGATCGTACTGATCACCTCCGATGTTGTCCGATGACAGAGCTAGTATGGTCCGGCGAACACAGTAGTCCTTGCGATACTCGCGTAGCTGGCGGATCAGTTCTTGTCAGTCATACTCAGACCAAAGGGTACCGTTCAGCTCACCATCTCAGTCCACATCCATTTCTCAACTTTGGCATTACCGCGCAATCCTACCTCAGCGGTTCGTTTCAGTACTTCGTCGATGCCAGATACGCCCTGCTCTGACAGATCGATCTCTGCCTTTGCTGCGTATGCCAACAGTACCTCCGTCCAGTCAGAGGCCCCTGAATCGTCTTCCTCAAGGAGGACATCGTCGACCGACGCCTCGATTCCCATGCCCATTGCGTGGCTGGACCACGAGAGGAAGAATGCCATGACATGTCCGAGGTCGAGGAACTTGGAGTTCTTCGTGAGCTGTCCAATACGATCGAGTTCATTCAGCGCGGTCAGGATCAAGCAGCCGAACATCTCCCTGAGTCGGTGGCATCTTTCGCAATCATCGACCATCATCCATTGAAAGCTGACATCTCGACACAAGAAGTTCGCGAGGACCGTGACAACAGCCCACATCTGCTGGAAGTTGGCTTTTCTGCCTTTCTGTGGTTTGATCTCCTTGTTGAATGCTTTGAGCTATCCACGGTCGCACTTAGCTTCATCAGCGGCCATGGGAAAGGCAATACCATACCATGTTTTCCATGACTTCGATCAATCCGTACCCGAAGAAATCATTGTAAACGTACATCCCGAATTGATCCGGATCACGGTTGTCTGCAGCTGTGTATGCGGCGTCCAGCAGGTCGAAACATTCCTTGAGCATGACCCACTTCCATTCAGGATGTTCTGAGGCGGGTTGCCTGTCCACGGAAAGACTCTCTTGATGTTTGCCGCGCGCATGATCTTTCTCGTCGTCTTCATCGTTGACGTCGTCGTCGTCGTCATCCTCCTCCTCCTCATCGTCATCGCCAGCCCACGGCGGCTTACACATACACGCGTACTCATATTTGCCTGTAAGGAGGCCTGCTCAAATTGCGTTTTAACGCTCGTACGCTGGCGTTTCGGTTTCTGACCCTCCGTGACGGACTGAGCTGAAGCTTGCTCATTTGAATCGCGCTCAGCGAGAGGTTTCTTCGTGCGTGGCATTGTGGTGATACGAGACGTTGCAATATTCGATCAATAATGACGGATGGAAGGTCAACGACTCCAACGCGTTGTTGACGTGTGTCTAATGCTTACCTCATCTCACAGACCTTACTCCTGACCAGGCCACTTGCGTGATGAGATACAAAAGGCCGTGCTCCTTCACTCATACGCAGTGACCTTCGAATTCGTTCCGTTCGTTCGCACTGCGGAGGATCGTTAGCCTCAACGACAGTGCGGCGAGTTCTACAGCCAAGACATCGAAAGACACGGGTGGACGCGGCTGAATTCCACTCCAGTGTCAAATCAGCATCGCACCTCGCTCGACTTTCCGTCAGCCAAGTGCATATGTACAACGAAGGGTTTTAACCCAATGGCTAGGGTGAGGCCATAATTTCCGCTGGAAGCTTGGCAGACGACCGACCCTTCTCCATCATCATGAAGAGTGTGGATCTCAAACGTCTCGTGTCCCATAGAGTGGCTTGCGGAGCCGTGGTACTCCTTGCGGCCATTGTCCAATCATCACCGGCCGGAGACAAGTACGGTAGAAGCCGTTGGGACGATCATGGAGCTGCATCGATATTCCGAGGAGACTAGTATGGAGTGGTCGAGGGTTGGTGATATCAATCATATGCTGCATGTTTGTGATGTTCAGCTTGCAGCCAGGCGGAGGCAAACAGGCAAACAGGCAAACAGGAAGCCCGGACCGTGCTGGACGGTGCTGTTGTGTGCAAGCAACAATGTCTCCGGTGAATGGGCATTGCAAAAGCACAAATTGTGAGCATCTGGCTCAACTTCGCAGCTCATCTGGTTTGGGGAATGAAAGTTCCAATCTGACGCACTGTACTTGTCCTCCCGAGTGCCAGTCAGAACTTCACAGTATGCGCGCTGATGCGGAATCCCACCAGAACCCAACAGCTGCAGTGTACAGCACAGCTGCTTGCGCTCGCTCCACTTGTCTCCAGAATGCCTTGGCTCACAACTCACAGACCCGTTCAACAGCATTTGCTGGGGTTTCTTGGACTTGATCCCGAAAGCGACACAATCTGACGAAGCATCGCCCGAACTCGTGCTTGCCGCACAGAGATCTGTTCAACATCAGCCACGTTTCGTTGAGTCTCGGGCAGCGTCCCCACCGCGGTCGCGCAGAATGGCAGTCGACAGCCGACGGAAAGACTTCGCCTCATCGGATCGCGCGGCCCAGTTTGCAAGCATCGGAGGACTGCCAACGTACGTGCCCAGCCGCAGCCTCGCACGACAGTGCCAATTCAGGTCTCTGACCTTGTCCGCCAGAAACGAGCGTCCGGAGCGTCCGGAGCTGCCGATTTATGCCTGATGTCGGTCGACGATGACGACTCCACGAGCGGAAAGCCACAGCGCAGAGCCGCACTTCACGCTTGCCTCCACTTCGCCACAATCGTTGGCAGACATGGGTGTATGACCACCACTCCGCTTGGCTGCAGGTGTGTGCGAGCTGCACCAGGGCAGCGGACATTCACCATGGGATGTCGATTGCCGTAGCACTTGCACTTTCAAGGGTATCGTGAGATTTTCGGATTTGATGCTTCAAAGGGCGGCGCATCCGACATCAATCAGCGATGATCACAATTCGATGCTCGGTCTTTATCCCTTGTGTTCGGCGTCTCCGAGAAGTCAATCCTCGTCGGTGATAAAACACCCCACGATTTACACCGGCATGAACTGACCAGGATCCAGGATCTATCGTCATTCATGCGGGGGCACGAAACAGCGAGCTCGCGCGAGAGAAAGTAGAGTGGATGAAACGGTGACAGGGATAACGTGCCTTCGCGGGGGTCGATTCATTTTGTGGATGAAGTGAGCATCTGACGATAGCGGTACAAGACATGGATGCCTGAATGTCGTGCTGCTCGTTCCCGTCGATGACAGGAGGATTTTCGGAGAAGATAATCTGCTAAGTTGCAGTGCCCATCGCTAAGGGGGTGTCATCGGCTAGGCGCAGTCAGGCGAGCGCTGTATGCACGTAAGCGAAGTGTTTGCCTTGATGTCGTGAAGAATCAGGACGACCTTCGCATGAGTAGTGAGATCCTGTTCGGGAGAGGTGCGTTCATACTGTATTCGTGCTCTCACGTACCTCCTAGACTAGCCGGAGTTTTGACCGGTTGTCAAGATGAGTTGATCAGCTGAGGTTCATCGGCCAGTCCAGATCGTCGAGGTCTTCTCAGACGAGTTCGAATGAGGCAACAGCGCCTTATCTCCCACTCTCAGGTGTCACTGCTCGCGCATGTCCGAATGTCAAGAGCGGACGCCGGTCAAGCCAAAGAGAATATTCCATGCATGAAGAATGCGCGATTATTGCAAGTCTGTGTTTCAATGATTGCCGTTGTCAACTCCCACGATCATCACCCAAACAATCCTCGTTTCACTTCACCCATTCCTCTGACCTCGGCGGTCATTCTCGCCCAGTACATCCCAAGGGCCAAGACCCCATCACATTCACCGTTGTCATGCAACGTGGTCGTTTAAGGAAAAGTCCAAGGATTTGGAGCGCCGCATCTTCCATTCTTACTCCGGTCGATTCTCTTCAACTCGAGGTGAGGTGACGTCTCAGCTGACCGCCTCCAACTGCCGTGCGAGTCGAGCGCGGCCGTCTCGCGGCGTGTTCAAGGAATCGGCATCTCGGCGGGGGGTTTTGACTTTGATAGAACCACCGGGGCATCCGTTTCCATGCATTTCCAAGGTCCGCGGGCATGCCTGTCGTCCTCGGACGCGCGATGATGATGGGAAATCTGGGGTTCAAGAGCACTTGCTGGGAGCTTCGGCAGCTCATCGCGATTCGCCCAGGGCATGTTCATGTGCGCAGTACCTAGCGCTGATCGACCGGCGAGTCGGAGACAAGCACGCGATATATCAGGCGAGATACGAATTGGATTCACGGGCGTGTGCCTGCTATCTTCGGCACGAGGTTTCGTACTTGAAACGTAAGCCACGCAGCGAAAAAACGGCGAGATAGCTCGTAGATTGTCCATGCCAATAATGTCTCGCGAACCATGTCTCGCGCCCACACTGCCCGCGGAATGGCATGATGTTTTGTTTGGGCATGGATTCCACTCCACTCTGTCATCAATCAAATCCTTTCCCACTCTATCGGCAAGCACGGCGACCAGCTCCGCTTGGCAAATGAGATGCAGCACAGCTGTGCAGCAGGAAGGGCGCACTGCATCCTTCCAAGGGTTGCATATCCATCCATCCATCATGATCCATGCATGCGCACGCGTTGCTGGGCAGCATACACAAAGGACCCTGATGCGCGCTGACGATGCCGCCGACGGGCGAAGGAACAGGGATGCTGGCGACCTCGTCCTGGGAGCAATCGGCTCGTTGGACAGAGCAGCAGCAGTTATCTACGGTGATGTAATAAGATCATCACGATCACGAGGGCTGTATATGATGCTTATCCTCGGGATGAATGTATGCGTTGGCAAGGTGCAAGACGAGGCAAGCAGTCTCCGACACAGCCGGACCTATGTTGACTCCAATTATAATACGATTAGTGAATACGGGACACGATAGGCTTCCCAGGGGGAAGGTTCCCTTGGCGGCCGGCAGTGAGTCGTCTGTGGAGCAAGACTTTAATAAACAGGGCGACACCGGATTGTGGGATGATCATGACGGGCGGATCGGCACAGGAGGAAGGCGCCGTCGTCCGTAGAAGGTACAGACGGCGCGTCGCGTCGGTTGGGGAGGATGGAAGCGAAACGTTTTCGTGATGAGTGATGAAAGAAAGTGGGAGGATTTTGGTGGTTGAGACTTCCGCGGGAAGAGTTAAAAGAGGCTTGGAGACGATATATCATATGGTAGGATGTCGGAGCGATGAACCCACCCCCGACGATGTAGAACTACCTCCAGCAGATTTTATAATAAGTTGAGTACATGTTGATTATTATGTTCAAGGAATAGACGAGCGACCCCATCCACACACACAGCCTTGTCGAAACGTGAAACAAGGAGTCGGGTCAACTTGGTACCATTGACATTATTGTCCCTGGTTAGAATTTATTAGACTCTTCTTCTAGTCTGCTGGTGGTTGATTCCGTTCCGTTGGACTAGTTCTATCTAGTTCTACATAGTAGAACGACTTCAATCCACTCACACGACTTTTTGCTGGCCCAAATTGTTTCCGTCCTTGTGCTTCTTCTTTGCTGTCGGTGATTTCGTGGCATCATCCGCGTCTACGGCCTTGCCTCATCACTCCTTTTGCTCACTGCAGTCCATCCTTCATCCTTCGATCCTTCTAGTATACCGCGCCCATTCCATTCCATTCCATACCGGTACCTGCCACTCTCGCATCGCCCTTTTCACCGCCACAACACCACTCCGACCCGTGCTGCTCCTCGACTCCTCTCATCCCGATACATCGCAACGCAACGTCTCGTCCCATCGCCGCGGGTCGCATACCATACAACCAACCATACACGCGCGCGTGCGCAACATCAGAAACTACTGCAAGCTGCGCATTCAAACGCTCGACCTGCGCTACACGTCGCCGCTTCCTCTCGGCCCTGCATATACAATAGCGGCACAGCTGCATACATCTTCAGACTGCGTTGCAAGTCTGCCTGGCGCTGGGCGCGGACCTTGATACCGGATACTCGATACAGTGCGACTCCAACAGTTCACATCACAGGAGGAGGCACAGAGGCGTCTCTCTTTGAAACCCGCTCCTTGAACAACTCCACTGTTGTTGCCGACAACATCTGTCAGCATATCCACATCCCAGCGCCGCATCGGATCGACGACTCCGCTCGCATACCTGCTGGGCTTTCGTGCATTGCCGCGGACCTTGGTTTTGGAGACCCGTTTCGCTTGGCCTGACCTGCCCGCGCTGCTGCTGCGTACTATCTGCGGCGCATACTATCCATATCACCTCATCGCTACCTACCACACCGGTTTGTGAGGCTCTGTGCGACAGAACACTTGCGCCTTCTTGCCTTGGCCAGCACGATGCATATCCAGTGTCGAATCGATTAACCTCCCTCCCTCCACTCCACCATCCACCACGCTCGACACAATCATGAATCTATCCTCCGACACCCGCAATCACCATGCCTTACCGGCAAGAACTCCCTCCACTTCCGAATCCCACCCAAGATCCATAATCGACCGTCGTCCCTCGGCCGCCCTCTCTATCAGCAATCATTCCATAACCATGTCTTCCAAGACCAGCATGAGGGGTTCTCTCTCCACTAGAAGCTCGTACAGTCAACTCAACGGCTACAGAAACCATCCATCCGCCTCTCAAGATTCCCTCCACGACACGATGATTTCTCCACATAGTCTCCCTTCCCATGCTCCGACTCTGCGCCACGCCATGTCGGATCAACCATTCTCCGAACGATCACCTTCGCCGTCCACGCGCACGGCTCCTCCCAGCTCAATGGCAGAGGCCATGTCGGCTGGTCGGAGTCCCGGTTTGATTCGAAGACTCTCCCGCGGCGCGCACAACAGACTTCGACGCAGAGCGTCGACCAATCATTCCTTCAGAATGCGTGACCAGAGCGCAGGGCCCGTTCTGGTGCGTCGCCGGAGTGACAGCAATGGAGCTTCCGATTTCGCGCAGGACGTGTCCGATCTGGATCTGGACAGTACCGCGGAGGATGCTGGTGAGGATGCAGCATTCCCATCCTCGGCTCGCGAACGGATCAATGCCCTCGGGATCAATGTTGGCCGGCCTATTATTGCATCCCGGACCACTAGCATCTTTGAAGGTGGCATCGCACCTGCGAGCTCAGCTGTGCTGGAAAACGGGACATGGCTCACCAAGATCACCAAGCGTAATACTAAGCGTATCAAGCTCTGGCTGGATTCCAGCTCGGCTCGGGTGTGCTGGCACTCCTCGAAGCCGAATAAGTCGTTCTTCGTGGACGATGTTCGAGAGGTCCGTGTCGGTGTCGAATCCAGGAATGCCCGGGATGATGTCCAGGTTCCGGAAGACCAGGAAGGACGCTGGGTCACCATCGTCTATGATGTACCGGAGCGATCCAAAGGTCGAGCCATCAAGACCATGCACATCATCATGCCGGACGACTACATCTTGAAGCTTTGGACCGAAGCTTTGAACATTGTCACTCGAGAGCGAATCGAAATCATGAATGCGCTTGCTTCGTCTCCAGAGAAGAGCGAAAAGAGCATGACTTTGGCTTGGAGCCGCGTCATGGCACGTAAACCGCCAGGTAGCGCGGAGCGCTTCTCACTGGACGATGCGCGATGGCTGTGCCGGAAATTGGAGATCAACTGCACCGACTCTGCAGTGAAGACTCATTTCAAGGCTGTTGCGAGCGACGAGGCGGCCGGTCTGGACCATGAACAGTATCGCAACTTCGTCCGCTCTTTCCGTGAGCGCAAGGACATCCAATACATCTATAGGAACATCAAATTTGGGACCGATCTGGACATGGACTTGACGACCTTCCTTGATTTCTTGAGGACCGAGCAGGCTGTCGATGTTGTCAAAGAGCGCGCTCACTGGGAGAGCGTTTTCGACAAATACTCGCGACCCGCTCAAAACAAGGCGGCTCTACCCGATGCTGACCACGTGCCCGGACAACGAACGCTCAACATGCAGAGCTTTCAGAACTTCCTGACGTCCTCTCACTGCTTACCTCTGATCCAACGCAAGGGCGAGCCGACCTTGGACCGACCGCTCAACGAATACTTCATCTCAAGCTCACACAATACGTACCTGCTGGGCCGCCAAGTCGCAGGTGCCTCGAGCGTGGAGGGTTATATCGCAGCTCTCGTCAAAGGATGCCGATGTGTAGAGATTGACTGCTGGGACGGCGACGATGGCCGACCGATGGTGACCCACGGCAGGACAATGACTACCAAGATCCCATTCGAGGACTGCGTCTCGGTCATTGCCAAGTACGCCTTCAACAGCACACCCTACCCGTTGATCGTGTCTTTGGAAGTGCACTGCGGCCCTGAGCAGCAATTGGCAATGGTCGAGCTGATGAAGACTTACTTTCACACCATGATGATCACCGAGCCGATTGTTCCAAACTCCTCCACTCTACCATCTCCGGAAGAACTCAAGAACAGAATTCTGATCAAAGTCAAAGCTGCGCCAGAACACGTGGACCAGTCGCAACTCATCTACGAAGCCACTAATGGCCGCAGTCGAGCACGCAGCCTGACCCAGTCCTTCAACCGCACGCCGTCATTGGAGAATCACAGCACTGTCTCATCGCCCATGGTGGCAAGCTCGGTCGCAACCAGTCCTTCGGAATACAATGCACATTCAACACCTCGCGGCTCGATCACCTCTGGACCTACTGCGACACCGAGCAGCTCTGCAGATGACAGTGATGAGGTTCCAACTTCAGCCGACAGGATGAGGAAGAACAATGTCAAGACCAGCCGGATTCATCCCGATTTAGGCAAACTTGGTGTGTATACGCAAGGCATCAAGTTTGATGGCTTCTCTGCGCCGGACGCACGCACTTTCAATCATGTCTACTCCTTCAACGAGAACACATTTGAGAAAAATTTCCCAAAGGTGGGCCCCAACAACAAGACTCTCCTCGAGAAGCACAATATGAAGTATCTCATGCGCGTCTACCCTGGCGCTCGCCGGATTGACTCATCCAACTTCAATCCTCTTCAATCCTGGCGTCGCGGCGTGCAAATGGCTGCACTTAACTGGCAAACCTACGACGTTCACCAACAGGTCAACGAAGCCATGTTCGCCGCCGGTTCCGATCGCCTGGGCTACGTGCTCAAGCCCGAGGAGCTCCGTCACGCCAAGCACCTACCCATCGCTGACACAGTCGCCGAGGCGCCGGAGAGGAAGGAGAAGAAGGGCAGGAAGCTCGTCAAGTTCAGCGTTGACATCATCTCCGCTCTTCGACTCCCTCGCCCGCGCAACCAGACAACTGAGACTGGCGGCATGAACCCCTACATTGAGTTCGAAATGTACTCCGCCGAGGACAAGGCTCGCGGTATCGCCACAGCTGAAGGCGGCACAGATGCCTCTGCTCGCGATGGCTCGTCTGGTATTGGATCTCCGCTGCGCAAGCGCACTCGCATTATCGAAGGGAACGGTTTCGACCCGCAGTACAATCAGACCATCACCCTCGCCGTGGAGACCAAGTATCCGTCCCTCATCTTCGTGCGCTGGACCGTTTGGAACTCTCCCGAGGGAAAGAATAACTCTTCCAACTCGGTCTTGCTTGCCACCTTCACTGCCAAATTCGACTCCTTGCAGCAAGGATTCCGCCATCTCCCGCTATTCAATCCGCAGGGCGAGCAATATCGCGACGCAAAGCTTTTTGTCAAGATTAAGAAGGAGGCGCCAATCTCTCTTTCCAACGAAGACAACGCCTACGGTATCATGGATTTGCCGTACGCCAACGGTACTGGCAGCAATGGTGCAAACTCCCCTCGACCCACACGTCCAACGGAGAATGTCTCCCGCACCGGAGGCTGGCCGAGGCGGATCTTCAGTCGAAGCACGAGTATGCAGAGGAAGAACGAGGGATCGTTGAGTCGCACGAGTAGCACTCAGAGGGTGAGGGATGGGAGTGAGATTGGGGCTGTTGGGGGCCCGATGACGGGGTATTTTCCGGGAGAACTGAGTCGCACGAGTAGTATGGAACGGGAGATTGTGCGATGAGGATGACATGACGAGTTTCCTTTGGATCTGAGCGAAAAAGATGGAGAAATGCTGGGGCATCACATGTCGAGGGAGTTGTGGAAAGGAGGCCGAGCAGGCAGGGCCTGGCTCGGGGGCATTTGGCGTCTTGCGGACTTTTGAACGGCATCATCGGCATCACATTGGATGGAAGCACTATCATGATGGGAAGGAGGCCTTTTTCACTTTGTTTCTGGTGTTTTTTAACCGGGGTTGAGTGGCTATACTCCCCCATTCTTGTCATATACCCTTTTTTGCTTTTTGTTAGGAGACTTCCAGATCATTGGGTGACAGAGGGGGTACGAGAGAGATCAATTGAAAGACTTTCGGAATTTCAATCTGATCATGTTCTGCCTTCTTTCATGAGCGTTGTCTGGGTTTTCTCAGTGCACTACACTTGAAACTATTGCGCTCGATTGTCTTGTCTAACCACTACACTCTAGAGCGGCCTGTCTTTAGCGTGCTGGCTTCACTGGCCAATAATCACATTTCGATGACGTTGATTGGCGAGTGCGGAGTTGGGTCCACTTGACCTTAGGAGACGGGACGTCAACTCTTTCGACATCACACCAGATTGCTCAAATTATCTATTTACTTGTCGATAAGCTTGGTTCTTCATTATCTGTGTATATCACTGACCTTCACTGTCGAAAATGCCTATTGCTGTCGTTACAGGCGCGAATAGCGGTGCGATGTTCCATGAATCCTCGATCGGACTTTATTGACCCTGCTGATGTTGTATCTTTTAGGCATTGGCCATGCTCTCGCTCGATTGCTCGTTTCGGAGGTATGTCAAGCCCTCAAGGCTCCCGTCGACGACCATAAAATCAAGAACCATCAATTCGAGCCAGTGGAAAGCAAAACATCAAGCTAACACGATGGACTCCAACAGGGATACGAAGTACATGTACGTGTCCTCTCCCTACTATCCTGAGGGACAATCGAAGTATTCCGTCTTGGAGCTTTGCAATCCATCAACCTACTCTCAGACTAATCTTCCTCTTCCTGAAGGCCACCGACCATATCCTCGGTCCAACCCTGCAATCTCTCCCCTGCCGGCTTCACCGTCTAGACGTCCGCTCTCCGGAGTCCATCGCCGGCCTCGCCACTCAACTCGCCAACAAGCCCATCGATGTGCTCCTCAACGTCGCGGGCGTCATGACGGCCAAAGAGGATGATGCCCTGCCGACTGTGACGAAGGAGATTCTGACGACGACCTTTGAGACGAATACCTTTGGCCCGCTGTTGTTGACGCAGGCGTTGCTGCAGAATCTGTTGTTGGCGGCTGAAGGAGGGAATGGAGCAAAGGTGGGGATTGTCAGTAGTCGGGTGGGAAGTGTGGGCGGTGAGTACTTTGGGAGAATAGGGAGAGTCCCAGTGTGAAATGTGTATGTGCTGACTCTGTGCCGGAGACAACACCACCGGCGGCTCGTACGCTTACCGTGCTTCCAAGGCGGCCGTCAACAGCGTTGGCAAGAGTCTGGCGTGCGATTTGGAGAGTCAAGGGATCGTTGTGAGCTTGCTACATCCGGGTATTACCAAGACGAACATGAATCCCGCGGCGGATTCGGACCCGGAAGCGGTGGAGGCGGAGGAGGCGGCGGCGAAGCTGGTGAGTCGATGTCGTTGGAGAGAGGCAGGTTTGTCGGCTGACTTTTGCGTTTCTTTTGCAATGTAGTGGGCGATTATGAAGGAGAAAGGTATTGAGGATACAGGCAAGTTTTGGCATAGAGAGGGTCAGGAATTGCCGTGGTAGGAGAAAGGAGCTATGCCCGGTCCGATTCAAGGACCGTTCCATGTTCTTTATAGTCCTCCTGTTGTCATCGAAAATGGATGATTTACCCCTGGGGAGTTGACGCTCCGAAATTGTTTCAAGTAGTTATAATCAAGCAGAACGCTGTTTCAAAGAGGGCTGGTCGTCGTCGAAGGGAGCGAACATTATATGGGCCGGACTCCTCGCTCGTCCGAGGTTCGACTCGAAGCCGAGCAAGGAGAAAGATAGTAAACAATCAATATGAGTGATTCATTGCAACTGGTATGAAATCTACGCACAGCTGTGCTAGTACACAGCCATCCCTCGCGATGCAACTCTGCTGCGGTGGCCGAGTGGTAAGGGCTCCAAGCTGGCAACCGTTCTTATTGCCATCGTTGCTAACATCTGCTGTCAGGTCTAAGGCGGTCCGTGCTCAATCCACCGCGCCTTGTGAATCATTGCTGACTCGTTCTGCAGGTAGATTTAAGTCATAGCTATGATCTCTACTGGGGCAACCCGCGCGCGTTCAAACCGCGTCCGCAGCATCATTTTTTGCCTCGAGCCCTTCCGGGGCAAGGTCACAAGGTTGCGTGGTTTGTAAAATGCAATTTTTTTGGTGGATGAAACTGGCTTGAGCGCGAAGACTTTTCGGCTTCACATGTGTTTGGAACTGCTTACGGCTCTGCTATGGCGACTTGAGATCGCTTTCACGGTCGTCTGAAATTGTACGGGCGATGCTCCTCGATTTGGCTTACTGAGGAGTGTTTACCAAACGTCCGGTCGTTGAGCAATAGAGGTCATCCGTTGAAGGCAAGTGCCAAGGTACGCTGAGAACTTCCTTTGCAACCCGACTTCGACTTGTACGAGTTTATCATGAGCGGAACGCCCGCCTAAAATCCCTCGAACGTCTCCCGGATTGCCTTCCTAAGGTACGTTCCACATGGTCTCGACGCGAGATAGACCGTGAAGTGTACATTATGAGAGTGTGTATGGAATGCGCTCTGGGACTTTGAAGCTCTTTCTTCTCGCCCTCCGTGTCCTTTCGCGCAAGGCGCTGCCATTGGCAGGGTAAGATGCAGGCTACGTACTTCGGCCAGCATGTTCCACCGGTGTGGACGAGGTGAAGTCGGGGAAAGCCTGACTGAGGCCGCCAAATCCAGTGGGCGTCTAATATATTTACCTACCGTAGCCGTGCAACTCACATAGCGTCCTGACCAGGCCTTTAAATATCACTCTTCACACAACCTGAAGGCTCAACATGGACGTGTCATCCTCATGGTCTGGCTGGCTTGTACATCCCAAGTGCTTCACCATTGACTATCCTTCATCAGACAACAACGTCCCTGCCACATTTCCAGCAGCCAAAATATTTCGACACCGAGCAGATGCTCCATGCCTCGACACGTTGGCCGCCAGAATGCGCTGATATTGCGCGCAAAATCTCGCCGAGTTGAGCGAGAAAAGGAGGACATTGACTTCGTGGTCACTTGCGACCGGGAAGGCCCGCGCTGACTTTTTGCCAGATCCTGTTCGCACAAGAAGCTGAAGAAGTTGCTCAGAACAAACCTCGCGCATCACCCTGCGCCTTTGAAACCATTCCTCGACCGCCGCCACCGCCAAAGAACTCCGCCAATTACCAGCTGATACATTCCGCCTCGCCAATCGTTTCTGGAGACTATCCGGAGTTCACCGTCGCCTCACTGTCCAAAGCGTGGTCAGCCCGGAAGCGGTGGCAATGCGTTGAGAGGACAGCGTGGTACACCAGATTCAGCGCTGAGCGATCATGACTGATGCGCACATCGAACCGCGCTCGGAGCTGTCGACGGTGTCCATGCATCAACAATGGATGTCATGCGAAGATGGTGATGCCCAAAGGACGAGGTTGCCATATCCAAATGGAAATTCGACCTCCGCGAACACGATTAGTAATACGATCTCAGCAGCCGGACGATCCGGTCCAGACACAGCACCGCCACTCTCTCACGGTCAGGCAAACTCGGGCTTTCAGGTTGCAACTGGACGCACGTCTTTACATAGCATTGGTGAGTCATCTCGACCTTGTGCGCCTGACGCATAATTCGCGTCCTGCCTGTTGTAGAGGACACTGACCAAGAAAAGCAGGTGACCAAGCCGAGAGCCTGCCACGTACAAATAGGGACGCGTGGGCCAGCCGCAGCTTTCGCCGCCGCGGTACTTCTCATACCGCCTCCTCCCGCGCCACCGTTTCTCAAAACATTCTCTTTCCGCCTGAGGCCAACCTTCTTTCCATCAACAACTCACTCGACAACGCTCCCAACTCAAACTGGCAGCAGAACGCGTCTGTATCGTTTGCGTTTATTGCTGGGTCATCGTATCCGCAGTCGCCCTATTCCCTGCACCGCAACACCGAAATTCCCGCCGCCCAGGATTTTGCGCAGCACGACGTCTATAACTTCGCGTCATCCACCGTGGCACGCAACGATTCCCCGTACAGCTCTTCTGTAGCCGACTCTTCGAGAGTTATGGCCGAAGGATCCGAAAATATGCAGACGGCCGCATCTCTTGAAGACCCCATGGTCATGAGCGAAGGACAACCAATGTCCCGAAAACGATCTCATTCAGTCATGTCAGATGCGCATCTCGCGCAAAACCTTGCGCAGAACATTTCCGCCATGACCAATGGACTTGCAGAGCAGCAACAGGGACATTCGCAACAGGAGAACCCGTACGACCAACAGCCATATCCACAGGCCCAACAGCAGCCATATCCGCACGAGCAACAGCATCCTTACCCTCATGACCAACCTGTCCAGCACCACGACCAACAGCAGGATCATCAGCAGGATCAAACGCTCGGTCAGCAATCGGAGCAGCAGCAGGACCACCAGGCGAACTACCAGCAGGACCAAAGACGTTCTCAATCGGTGGCTTCTGGAGATGCCGGGTCGCAAGCCGGGGACTACTCTCCGCGAGGTTCGCGCGCATTCAAGCGTGGCGATCCGCCGAGAAATGAAGCAAACAAGTACATTTGCAATTACGCCGACGAATGTGTAGGAATCACGTTCGATCGGAAGTGCGAGTGGAGGTAAACCAATCAATGCTCTTATTTCGTCGAATTCACGCTGACAATCGTTCAGTAAACATATGGACAAGCACGACCGGCCTTACCGATGCCCACATGCATCGTGCGCAAAGCTTCAAGGCTTCACATATTCCGGCGGACTCCTGCGCCACGAGCGCGAGGTCCATGGCAAACATGGCGGTCCCAAATCCGCACTCAGGTGTCCATTCACCGAATGCAAGCGGCACACTGGCAAGGGTTTCACGCGCAAGGAGAATCTTAACGAGCATCTCCGCCGCGTGCACAACGGCAAAGAGCCCGTCGACTCGGAGTCCTCTGCTCTTCACCAAGAACTTACAGAAGTCGTCGCAGCAGCTGGTGCTGGAGCTCCACAGAACGATGACACACAGGCGTCTCGCTTATCCGAGACTGCAACCGCGGCCACCGAGCACGATGCGTTCAACTTAAACTCACCGAATGGCTTGAAGCGGAAGCGCTCCTTCTCTGGCGTTGGAGAGCAGAGCTTCGAGGACGTCGAGGCGATGCGCCGGCAGCTGGATCACCTACATGCGGAGAATGCGAGGAACCAAGAGATCATCCGACAGATGACAGAGGAGGCTGCAGTACGCGATGAGAGGCTGAGGGTTGCGGAGGAAGCTCTGGCGAGGATGCAGAACGGGCAGCAAATCTGAGAGCGGACGAGTCTGGGTGTCAAGAACAGTACATGATGAGTGGAGACGAGAGCAGTGCTGCCTGCTGCAGGACGCGAGAGGTGCGGATCATCGCGGATCAAGATTGTGCTTTTGCGCGAAGTTCCTGTTTGTTTGATTCGCAGCTCCGATACCCCATTGGCCGCGAATTTGATTGGTGGGCTCATGTAATAATTCATTGCATCCATATTTTTGCGAATCATGTGTCTTCGTGGAGGTGAGGTCAACTTTGACAGTGTGTGCCTCAGGTATAAGCAACTGAAGCACAGATTGTTAAACTTGCATCCGACGATTCCAGGTTGTCCTGGCTTGGAGAAAAAAAGTTCACAGGACAGACTATGGCTATGTAGAATGAGCTGTACGTTTGCTTGACATTGAGCAAAGCCGTGCAAGTTAAGATGTGAGGACACGTAGAATAGGTGTACATGCGACCTAGCAAGACGTCCAAGCAACAGCTGACATCACAAAACGTGCTAATAGGCGTGCAGGCAAGGGCACACAGGTAACGTAGCAGGAAGGTCAGATAGGCGTACATATAGCGTACAGGTAAGTTAGCAGGACGCTTGCTGAGGGGTGCTGCCCACAAAACAGTATGTCTGAATAGCCGTGCATGTAAGCGTGCAGGTAATCTAGCAAGACGCCAGAGTATGGGCGCTGCCAATATAGCCGCACAGAAATTCGTACCTGGAAGTTTGTAAGACGCGTGCTATCAGTGGTCGTGTGCGACCAAGTAGCTTGTCCCGTCATTGTCACCTAGGAATCGTCTTCCAAATTCGTGTATACACAGTGTGAAGCGTTGAAATGTGTCTGTCCTCGGAGCACACTTCTCCTTCTAAAATACACCCTTGAGGTTCTGCCCGCTTTCTTGCGAGTCAGTCGAGTTGCGATGATGCCCTGCCATGTTTCCTGCCCGTTCCTCGCTCATGATCTGAGAACGCGAAGTCCGTCGCGGGATGGAGCTGTGGCGCGCTTGAAGCTCTGTGTGTATCTGTTAGCCTTGTCCTAGTACTTCCACTGGCCTGCAGTGCCATATCCGTCTGCCAGAAAGCCGGCCCTAGGCTTCGCGAAAGCCTCCAACAGACGATGATGCAGATGCACGCATAGACGTCTCCGGGAAAGGAATAGGAATCCACGTACGCTGTCACACTCCTCCCAAGCTCTTCCAGCACCGAATCCCAAGCCAGCCCATACTGGAAACGATCTCCGCTTGAACAGGAGGACCGAGAAGATCACTCCGAATGACGCGCCGAGGGTGCTGCGGATGAGGAGAGTGCTGAGGCAGTGGTCCCACTATGCACGTTGTAGATATTAGCGAAACTTTCTTCGACATCGCATGTTTCTTGTTGCCGCGCCAGAGGTAACGGAGAAGACTGAATGTTGGTTCCTCACCTTCTCGTTCAATAGCGCTTCGCTGATCGGTCGGCTGGGATGGGTGGGCGGTGGGACGGTCGCGGCGTTGGAGGGAGATGAGTCGGCCATTGTGAAGGAGTTGGGCACTTCCTGTCGTCGGTTCTTGTCCGTGGGGTGTATGATGTTGGATCGAAGGGATTGGCAGCTGCTTCTGATGTCAATGTATCCTGCCGGTTGAGCAGCTTCCTAGCGCGGGAGCGGCCGTTGCGTCCGAGCGTCTATCAAAAAAGTCCGAAAGACAACGTTCGAGATTCGTACATCTTCATCGTTCGGAGATTCGAACAGGACCATCTAGAGGTTTCGCATCATGGTGGACTCGGAGATGGAGGACCGACGTTCGTTGGCTCGACTGAAAGCGCTGGACTCTCTACCGGACCTGGAATCTCAGCTTGCGGAAGCCAAGTCGATATGCAACCACAATGCCCGCGCGGAAATGATTTCGAGATGGCTGATGGGAAGATTGAAGTCATCACCCGAGACCTGCAAGGAACCTCAAGCATGGGAAGTTCTAGCCGCCACTGTACGGCTCATCTCGCCGCAGAAAATCGCACTTCTTCTCAGCCAATTACCGGGAGTTTTGCAGGCCACCTTCTCTGCTCAGAAGCTCTCCCAGTGGGTGATCTACTCGATCGCGGAACTACTCAATCTGTTGTTGGATCTCGGACGAGGTGCGGATGGTTCAGCTATCAAGGCTCTGCTGAGTCTGGAAAGTCCTGCTGCGGCCTCGCTGTGTGGAAATTGGTTTCGACATCTCTATGTCCCAAAATTCGAGGATGGGGGGTTGAGCATAATGCTTTCAAAGTCACTACTGGACCCGAGTTTGCAAATTTGGGAGCTTCGGAAGCGTCAGGACTCAGACGACATGGACTTCAACAACCACTGTTTGGTCTCTGTCCTACCAATCCTTGGAGTACTCAACGGCGGAAACGAATCTGGTCCGAAGCGTAAGCGCGGCGAGCCCGAATTGGGATCTGCTCGATCTTACGGGCGCGCTCTGGAATCCTTGGTGGCCAAGCATACGATCCTACCGGCAAGATCTGCGTTCTTCAGAAAGACCGATCCGCAGGCCCGCCGACTTCAACGCGGAATGACGCAGGTCACCATTGGAGAAACACTGGCAGCTTTGAAGAACTCACTCCAGAATAATGCCGATCAGAATCTGGTCCGCTCAGCACCAATAGTACTTGACATTGCACTGCGATCAGTCTCCACACCCACACCGCGGCATCGCGTGAAGGAAAGAACCTGGGTTGAAGCTGTCTTGGCCGCACTTCGAGATTGTCTTGAGAATCAGACCGAGGAGGACCAGAGCTTTGCACTGGTTCAGCTCCTCGGAGCCGTTCGCATCAACAAAGCCACGTTGCCTGTTGAGATCCTTGCACGCATAATCACAGACAATATCGCACGTGCGGCATCGTCCAAGACCGCTGTCGATTGGAGGTTAGTCGCAAGTGTGATTGAGCTTGATGCGAATGTGCTATCGAATGCATCCTCTGCCAACGAAGTGTTCGACGAAATTACGAATGAAGGCGCATTCGACGGTTCAGAAGACGAGACATATCGCAGCTTCATGGAGTCGAGGTGGAGGGATGAGATCATCGTTCCTATTATGAAAGCCTATGCGCAGAGCAGAACGCTTGAGATCTTTGTAGATTGTTGGTACAAGCAGTTGCAAACGATGCAGGATACAGCAGATTGGTCTGTGTGGGACAGCATTGGCGATGCGCTCGCAGAGATGCTCGAGGGCGCACTTCCGGCTGGCACAATTCTCGAGCTGATCGATCGCTTCACGACAAGCGTCCAAGAGACCGTTGATTCGAAAGCGAAGCTCGCGGACCCGGGTTCTACAAAACTTCGTGGCGCGCTGTGTGTACTGGAGTCGCTGCTGCAGGGCGTGCGTTCCGATGCTTTGATCTCGGCCATTCAATCACGGCTCGACAGACTCTTCAGTGACCTCTTCGGTCTCTCGGAGTGTAAAGGCTTCAAAACCACAATTGCCAGCGACTGCCACCACTGGCGAACTCTTACTCGAGTCTTCGAACTATGGTATCCTCACTGGGCTTCCAAACAAGCTGAAAATGATAGTGTCGCGAGTATGGGGGTCTCTATCCTTTCGAACCAAACTTTCAAGTCAGCACTCACGCAGTGTTCTGCGGAAGATTCCAAGGCTTCGCTCGGCCATCAGGCCAGCCTAAGACACAGTGCTCAGATGTACGTCGCTACATTGAGTCACTGCTTTGGGCAGTACGGCGGCGAAGACGGCTGTGCAGGAAAATGTAAAACAGCCATTGAACACATTGCTGAGCAGAAGGCAAGCGCGGCCGATGTCTTCGTACAGTTTCCAAGCCTCCTCGCAACACTGCAAAGCGGCCTGCGAAAGGACATACTGAAAGCTCTACTGAAACCCACCGATGTACACGATGCGGTCAAGGACAACTCTGCAACTCGGATTAGAGCGATTCTGTGCTCGTTCCAAGGTATCAACAAGACTGCTATCTTGGAGGAGTTTTCTTCCGTCGCAGTCCAAGAGATGAAGACTGCTTCAAAGACAAACTCAGTGACCTACGAGGCTGTCTTCGCAACTACGATGGCGAGCATCGACACAGCTTCGTTGGACCAGACTCAGAGGACGAATATCTTGGACAGCATTCTGCAATTGCCGGCGCCGAAGACGGGAACATCACAGCTTCGGGATCGCCTGGCTCTCGTTCTCAAACTTGCCTCTCTGCCCTGCCAAGACTCGCGACTATTCACGGATGCATCTGCTCTTTGGGACGTTGTCGGTCTGCTTGAGAATGGCGTCTCCTCAGAGACAGAGGATGAGTCACGACTGGACTCAGTCGAGAATGTTCAGCTGTTTGAGGAAATCAGCAAGCGAGCCATTCGCTCTTGGCTAGCATCGCAAGACCGTGAGAAGAGTCGAGCCCTGCTCGTGGAATTGTCGAAATCCATCAAGCGCCGAGTGAAGTCCGAGAACAAAGCTGGCAAGCTCTCTGCTGGCAGAGCTGGATTAGCCTTGTTAAAGATTGCGATTGCGATGATCGAAAGCGATGCCCGTGATGCTGCGAAGGAACTCATGGTCCATCGCGAGGCAAAGGTTGCGCGAGCTTATATTGACCTGCTCACGGCGGACGTTGAGACCTTTGGGAGCACCGCGCGCAATGACTTGGCTGATCTGTCGGAGCTTGATATCAGCAACACTGCTTCGGTTCTGGAGGCTCTACTCGATCTACCTAACAGTTTCCTAGCTGTTGCTGGCATGGATCCACTGGAGCATGCCAACCGAATCAGCATAGCGTTGAACCACGTCAGGCAGCCATACATGAGAAGCATGCATTCGAGTCGGTTAGCTGTTATGAGGTTCCGTCTCGAGGCCAAATACATGCTAAACAAGGACCTTCTCTCATTCACTGCCATTGGGATCATCGAGAACGAGCATCCTAGCGCAAGGGAGCAATCCGACGTGCTTTCAGCTTATGAGAAAAGCTTCGCGGACTTCGACGTGGACCTGAAGCTCAAAGTCGCCTTGGATGTCTTGACCAGACCTCCTTGCCTGCAGTCAGTCGGGTTTCTGTTGCTCGTCCGCGCCGCTATTGAGGGCTTGAGCAAAGAAGATTTCGACAGCTCAAGCAGATTGCCTACGACTTTGCTTCACCGCAATCTGCAAGCAGCGAGCCAAAACGACAAAGATCTCCATCCGAACGAGATCAAATCAGGCGATGAGCTGCTGGTGCGACGAACAGCTCTTCGGAATCTGGTCATTATCTTCAAAGAAAAGCCATTCATGGTCAACCAATACGGCATCGAGCAGACGCTTTACACCCTGCAGACGCTACTAACTACCTGCCAATTCGCCGGCGCGCTTTACCTCGACATGACCCAGGTTCTCAGCACGCTCTTCTTGCACCACCGCTCTCGTCTCCAAGGCCGCTTCCACCTCGTCATCTCCACCCTTCAGGCCCTTCTCGCTCATCTCTTCCGCGCCTCTACGCTCGCACCTCCAACCCCACCCGAACTTTGCGTCCGACAAGCCCGCGCTCTAGCTCGTCTGTTTGAGTCCTTCAGCAATCCACCGCCGCTCCGCCATTACCGCGGCAAGGGTTCGGACCTGGTAGATGAATCGAGGAAAGCGCAAGCACATGCGGGACAATTCACTCAGTACTTGCTACATCACTACTGCGCGCAGGTCTTGACGGGAAGCTTGGGCGAAGGTGTGCGAGAAGCGTTGTTGCCGGGATTGTGGGCGGTGATTGAGGCGATGGAAGTGTATAGCTCGGATGCGATCAAGAGTCTGAGTGCGGCGGTGAATAACAGCGAGAGGGCGGTTCTAAGGTCGGTGTATGACGATTGGAAGAGGTTCGGGAAGTGGGAGGGTCTGTAGGTTCTCGTGTGATGTTGTAGGTATCACGCCGAATGAGTCTGGTCATTTTGACGTCCGGTTCACGCTCCATCGCGACTCGATGGACAAGACAAAATATCTTAAGCCATTTGCCAGAATCACCTGTCTGAACTGGCAAATGGAAGTGAGAATCACCGTTCTGAACCTAGACCGACTCGTCACTGCTGGAACAAAATAAATACACTCCAATTCTACTTTCTATATGATCAGTGGTCTTACTCTATCCCCTTTGTAGCTGTGCAACTTGGCCTGTGTAATGCGGCATCTTGCGCTCCATGTGACCTGACACGGAATGCCTCACAAGCGCCGACGGTTCTCTTTGGCCTGCGTAATGCTTGTACGGGGGCCGTCTGCCTGCTCGGCCTAAGTCTGTTGGCTCTGCGCAGTGCGATCATCCTGCGAGACATTCTCCTCCCTGCTATGCCTTTGGGACAAGACGTTCATCTGCAACCTCCATGCTCCCAGCATCAAGGCTGCTGCATGCCTTCGCCTCCATGGGTGCCGTCCGCACAGGCTGCGTCGACCTGAACAAGAGCTCTACCTTTCGGGACATGTTCAGGCCCATATCTGGTGTATCTTTTGTGAAAGACCTGCTCTTCAAGCTCCATCCCTGAGTTGACCCACATCCATGACGAATGTTCCTTTCTGCGGCAGATGTACCTCGGCGTTACTGGCCACCCTGATGCTCTCCAGCCAAGCCTCCTCTTCTGCGTCCGGGCATGATGTGCCCTCGCTTGGTTCGCCTGCTGTATATTGGCCGTCGCCATTGTCGATGCTGTGTTCCATGGTGGCGTCGGTCGGGTGCAGTACATCGATCATGTGCCTACGTCTCGGGTCAGACAACGCATGTCTCTCAAAAGTCTCAGTCTGTAGCCCTTACTCTGTGGCGTCTGCGGTGATATATTCCAAAGCCTCTCGCTCCCTTTGCAACTCCTCCTCGTCTGGTTGTGCCTGGCTGTATCTATCGATACTGTCGATAGCTCCGTACGACGTCTGTCTCGAGTCAAGAATACGGTCGAGATCGTCCTGTCAGGAGACATTGCTGGTTAACGACGGAGCTATCCAAAGTGCATGAACCGAAAGAGAACCTGGGACTTACATCCTGCGAGGAACGACGCTGCCCGAGGCATGAGCTGCAGACGGCTCCCATTAGGAATGTGAGACTGCACCGGACATTGGTTCTCCTCCTTCCTCCTCGAAAATATTTGAACAGTAAGGACGGTAGTGGTCGAAAGTATGTGTGGGTGAAAAAGTATACAATACACTCTCCGAGGTACGGTTCCTGGGTGGTACAGATCCGATTAGAGCTCGTCCGCAGCTGCAGATCATTGTAGGGCTGAGCGAGGGAAGTCCCGTCAGACATCCGGAGAATTAGATAAGCATTCACGGGACCAGAACTCGACGCCATGTACACAAATCGGACGACTCCCTCTCCTGACATGCCCACACAACGACCATTCGTCACATTACACGACCCGGGAGATGGAACCAAGGACGATCTATCGTCAATTCCGACAACCAGGGACACTGCTCGAACCGCTGAAATGAGGCTCTGTACATACGATCTTTAGCCCAGCGTGGACACAAGCATCACAGGAAAAAGACCACATGATGAGGGCCGGACGAAGGGATACGAACATGCAGCGGTCGATGTTCGACCTCTGTCTGTATGGGTTGCATGAACTCAATTTATGCCTCAAGTCTTGCCAGACAACGCGTTGACACGCATTCCTCAGCTCGAATTCTTACGAAGTTAAAAGAATTCCAGGCGGGGAGCTCCCGATATAGACCTCATCATCAACGAGGTGGCCCGGCAAGGGATTTCAAGCCCACTGCATGCCATTCTATCTTCTGGGAATGGCGGTCGTTCATCCACCGCTGCGGTGGCGTTCAATCGCGAATCTGAGACGATTCTTCGCGACTGGGATGACGTGAGGTTGCACATCTGTCCATTCCAGCACGTCCACCTCCACATCTTGGCCATGCAGGGAGGCGGTATACGTCGACCAGCAGCAAGGTAAGTGCGCATACCAGTTGCCCGGTGGCTAGATGTCAAGGCTTTGAGCTCGATATAAGGAATCATTGCTCTCTCATATTCCCTCTCCTGCAGAATCACCCACCCTTCACTACTTCTCCAATACCCTCGTTCCGGGCTTTCACTCAATCGAAGAACCCGCCTAACTTGATCAGTGGCGAAGCTGTCTGAACATGCGTCCATTCACGGCATTGGCCGTCGGGCTTGCGATCGTCGCCCCTTCTTCCGCTCGCTCAACATTCGGTCCCTACACCGATCTGGAAAACCGCGATTCATCGACCCACTCTGAGAACACCGTCTTGGGGTGGCTGGGTCGCCTCTTTCGCAAACAGGCCCCACCAGAGGTTTGTATCAGAGACGAGTACTATGAATTTGCGTACAACAGTACTTTTGGGAGGGACTTCTGCATGGAGTATATGACATACCCCAACACGACTGTGACGGAAACTTTCACACCAATCAGGTACACGGACCTGCAGAAGACAGACGCAAGCTCCTGCTAATCTTTGAAAAGCACCACCACCACATTCACCAGCACCCAGACATACGGCGACGTAACCACCGTCACTGTCACTGCGAGCCCAGACACGAAGAACAAGCGCGAGGTTAACGGCGCGATGATCAACGACGTGTTCTCAAGATTCCAGCTGGCGGGAGCTGCTGCAGCGGATGAGGATGCACAATCGGCGTCCTTTTCCAGCGCTTGCGCCTGTCAAACGTACGCGGGCTCGACTGTCACTGAGACGCTCACCGCCAGTGCGAGAGTTAGTATGGCCGATCATGCGAGTTCTGTCCGGCGTCTAACTTAGCTTTCTTAGGTCATCACAAAGGTCGGCTACACCAGAACAAATGGTGAAACGACCGTTACAGTGACCGAGAACGCTGCCGTTACCTCCACTGTGGCTGTTAGCCCGATTCCAACCTCCGCTGCTGCAGACCCGGACGGCCCAGATCCAACTTCCGCTGCCGAGACCCCTGGATCACCTCCTGCGAGTAGTGCAGCCGCTGAGCCAACAGGCTTGTCCACCCCGGTTCCCACTCCAGTCGCACCTGTGTTCAGCTGCCCTGAAGACAACAGCTCGACCGTCAGCCAATTGATTGGCAACGAGCGTTTCGACTACCTCATTCTTTGCGACACAGACATCACCGACGCAAATTTCTACAACGTACTCTATTACAGTAGCTTCTCGGAATGTGCCGCTGCTTGCTCTGTCGCTGATAGACAATTCGACTCCCCTGTCTGCAAAGGTTTCTCCTTCTACGACATGAACGAGAGCCAGAACTGTTTCTTGAAGGCAACTGTCAACAATACCGTTGCTGCCAGCAATGTCGACAGTGCCCTTCTTCAAAGAATCGCAGTCGGCGTTTCGCCAGACGATCCGGAGGGCACCAACACCGAAACGATTCCATTCGTTGCGTCGACCCCGGTTATGGGGCCAAGCGAGATGAGCTCTTCCATGTCCGTGATCATGGGCAACAGCTCTACTTCCATTCCGTTGATTACACCCCGTCCAGTCCTTCCTGGCAACCTCGTCGATGCCGATGGCAACACCATCTTCTCCACCAGCATCTCCGAGGGTGAAACCGTCTCTGGCGAGACAGCCTTCTCGACACGCTACACCTCCGATGGAGTGTGGTATGAGACCTATTATTCTGCCTACTCTGTAGCCTGGGAGGCTGCGACGACCGTCTACGCTGCTTCAGAGACCGGATATGTGGTCAGCAGCTCCAACGACAGCGATACCACTGTGCAGCAGAGTCCCAACGGCGGAACCGTCACGATCACCACGACAAACTATACATCATACTACGAAGGCGGCTACAATGTCACCGAAGTCACGAGCACTGTGACCAACGCCGACAACGGCACCGAGATCGCTTCTACCGCTGTCACTAGCTATTATAGCGTCCAGACAAGCGGTGGTGGTAGTGGAGGCGGTTCCGGCGGAGGTTCGAGCGGCAACATCACCTCCAACAGCGCGGGTATCATCACTGGAAGTGTCGTCTCGACCTCGGTCTTCTCGACTGTCACCGTCATCTCTGGCAGTGGTGGGCTCTCCGGCTCTACTGGCGGCGGTGCTTCTGGAGCCGTGTCGACACTTGCGCCGCCGCTGCCATCTGTGAGTGTGAGCAGTGGAGGCACAGCTTTCAGCACCTCCTTCGCGACTTCGGGTGCTGTCACAGGCGGAGTATCTTCTGGGACTATCGTGGTGCCTACACCTTTTACTGTCAACGTCTCCTCGGGCGG
The DNA here is from genome assembly GCA_000223825.2 of Zymoseptoria passerinii SP63. NCBI lineage: Eukaryota > Fungi > Ascomycota > Dothideomycetes > Mycosphaerellales > Mycosphaerellaceae > Zymoseptoria > Zymoseptoria passerinii. Next base: position 76,857 of record AFIY01000844.1, on the reverse strand, counting down.
CACCGCGTTCAGCACTGGCGGCGCCTCTTCTGGTCTTGCTCCGTCCTCAGGAACCCTTCCAAGCGCTGTCTCATCTGACGTTACTTCTGGCTCGTCTGCTTCCAGCACAGGCTCTGTCAACTCGGGAGCCGTGACTAGCAGCCCAACACCAAGTCCTACCACTTCGACTGCAACCTTCAGCAACAACAGCGGCCGCCGCTCCGGAACGCTGTCCACCACTCGCCGTACCACCAGCAGATCTACCACCTCTGAAAGTGCCTCTACGCCTACTGGCCCGCCGTCCAACTCCACCATCCCCGCCAGCTCTGGCACCGTTCCGACCATCACGACCCGAACTCAGACCCTCCCACTCAGCACGATGCCATTCTCAAACTCCACCGTCCCGGCCAGCACGAGTTCATCGTCGAACCCGACTATCTTGACTAGCTCTATCAGCGTCCCAGTCGCTACGACTCGCACTCAGACCATCCCTGTCGGCACGGGTCTGACCCGCTACTCTTTCCCATTCCCGTCCGGCACAGCTGTCACTTACAACCCAGTCGTCAGCTCAACCTCTGGCGCGTTCTTCACCAATAGTCAGGGATCCCGCTCCGGCACCCTCCAGACCACCGCTCGGACTACATCTCGCCGCTCCAGCGGCACCGCTCCAAGCGGTACTGGCTTCTTCCCATCCGTTACCGCTCCGAGTGGTACTGGCTTCTTCCCGTCTGGTACCGGGCCTATCAACTCCCTCCCTCCTTTCCCAACCGGTACCGCGCCGACAGGCTTCGTTCCTATCGGCACGGGCTCTCTTCCTTCATCCGGGTTGTCATTCACAAATTCCATCAACTCTCGCTCCGGCAGTAGCTCTCCGACATCGAGCAGTCCAACTCGCTGTGTGACCAACTTCATGGGCACGACGACCATGTGGACTACCGTCACCGAGTACGGCTGCTATTCGAACTGCGCGCCACAGGGAGGGTATGGTGGGAACGATCCATTGACCTTTGGTCCTCCTAGGCCGTCGAGATTCGCTGTTTGAGGTAGACAGATTGATTGAGTGTGTTGATCGTTTGACATAATGCAACTTTTACGAGGCTATGATTTTGCGATGTTTGGGTTCATCTCTAGAAGGCGTTTTGGGAGAGTTGCGATTGTTTACACGAGGAGAAGTATTACGAAAGGCAACGACAGCAAAGAGGCAGATAGATAGAATGAAATTCATTGATCCCCATCAGCTGACTTTGTCTCTCCTCCTTTCATAACTTCATCAGGACGAGGTCACCGACCGCAATTCGAAGTCGTAGTTTTTCCGCGAGCGGCCGAGAATCTTGAACTAGATGTCTTTGAGGATTGCTGCTCTTCGATCGCCAGAGACCTAACAATCTTTTGTCTGTTTAGCGCCATCTGCAAACTTTCACATGCACGCAGCCGCGCGGCTGTCCGTTCGTTTCGGCGGCACTTCAACGACACCTCGCCGGCATGACACAGGCAGGCCCTTTGAAGTTTCACGTTGCAATCCGCTCATTCGTCAACAAATCCTTACTTTGTATCTAAGGCCGTAAGGAAAAATCAAAAAATTAATTCGAACCCCCAGCGCGATATGAACGCCAAGACCGACGACAAACCCGCAAGCATGATTTCAGTCTGTTTCCACCACATCCATGCCTTGCACTCTTCTTCGACATCCACGCTCGTCTCTTCTCATCGAATCGATCCACGCGACCAATCTTCACCACCCTCATCGACACATCTCTCACCACTCACCAATCACCCTGAAACACAACCCCCATGAAACCTCACCTCACCCCTGATTCCTCCTCATATTCCCCACCTGCGCATACCTCCTCTCCTTCTCCCTCTGTAACGCCTCAATCTCCCTCTCCAGGGTCTTGACGTCCTCGACGGCCTTCTCCATGCTCGCCTTGAATTTGCCCCCCTGCTGACTCCAGCGCTTCCAGTCGCTCATCGCCTTGTCGCGACGCCGGAGCTTCTTCTCAATCTTCTCGCACGACGGACACTTTTCGGCCAGCAGCATGGTGTTGTAGATCATTTTCATGCCGCAGGTTTCCCCAGTGCGGTATTCTTTCTGGCAGTGCTGGCGGAAGTTGCCCCATTTCCAGTCTTGGCAGGCGAATTTGAAGTTGTCGTAGTAGCACATTGCTTTTTTTCTTTTGGAGATGTTGCTTTGGATCTGGTGATGGGAAAACAGGGGTTACGGATTGCTGCTTTGGGAAGCTGTGGCGTGGGTTCGATCGATTGATCGGCGCTACTGTGGGGAACGATGGTCAATGCCGGAAGATCTGTGCGGGCATTCTGGGCGTGGCGTGCAGATGCCCTAGCTTCGACAGTGCATGGGGTTTGTTTACTTACGGACAGGGTTGTGGTAGGAAAGGCAGATCGTCCGAGTCCGTGACAAGGCTTGCGAGATGCTGTTCTGGCCAGTGGACGTCAGCTAAACTGAAACCTTGATCGATTGTCCAAGACTTATCGGTGAATGTTTGACACTCTATGCCCAATGGCTAGCGAACAACAAGGTCTTCGTGGCATCGACGTTGAGTCATGTGAGGTATTGAGGATGTGTCCGGGCAGAGAGACAAGGAAGGAGGAACGTACCAAGTCGTCAGAGAGGGTCGATGCTCCTAGGCAAGATGGCGAGGTGGATGTGTGAGAGTGGTTGGGAGTCGATGATTCTTGCGATGGAAGGAGGAAGAAGGGAAGACCGTTCGTCCGTCCTGACGGCCGCTATTTATGCCCTCAGTGAACATCGTCCTGCTCCTGACAGCGTGCAAGCGAAGCTGCACCATGACCTCCCTCGCCAGGGAGCACGTCGTCTCATCATCGATGTTTACATGCTCCTTCGCCAGCCCTCCATCCGTCCACCCTTGCTTGACCTTTCGCTTCGAAGGAGTGCATTCGCATCAGCCAACAGCATGCCTCCGGGGCTCAACGGATCACGTCCGTGGCGACCTGGGTGAGCTCTCGGAGGGGCGAACGAGCTGCAATGTCCGCCGGCGTTGCCGTAGCCCACGCTCCTGCATGGACCCTCACTTAGGCTTTATGGATCTTCGACGGTCGTGGCAGGCTCTCGTCCATCCATTGTTCGCGGTGGTGTGTGCTCGGGCGGCCCGGTTGGGAAAGAGGAGGTCTCTTGATCCCGTGTCGATGCAATCGTTCCCCACTTGGCACGTCAACGGCCTTGACTGAGTTCATTTTAGTTGCTCGGGGCAAGGACCGCGATGGCGTATCGGGTGATGTGATATGGCTCCGTGCGGGAAGATTCACTTGAGTCTGGTCACGTGGTCGTGCTGGCGATATCGCACTACTGCCAATGGGTATCCTAGGTCCGAAGTAGCCATGCACAAGTAAGAGCCTCTGAACTTTCGTCGTACCAACGGATTGACGGAAGTTTAGTCATCCGAATGCTAAGACTGAAGTCAGGAGTGGACGCAGTCGACGAGCCTGAGGCATGAAAAGGCTGTCAATAACATGTGCCTGCGGAGTCCGGCAGGACGGGAGCAGCATGTGAATCGACGCCAGACCGCTGCAGCGCACCACTGTACAACCCTCCATGTAGAGCATGGTTGAGTGGCAGGCGAACCGAGACGCGTCCTACTCCTTGAAGCCCCTCCGGCGATCCAATGTACCAGGTATGCATTGAATGACGGTGCTTCCTCGGGAACATGGCCTGATGAGGTGAGGTACTTGAGCAGCGTGGTCAACCAGTCACGTTGTCTCTCATCTCTGCAGGAGTCGAGTCCTGCCCGTGACGGCACGGTCCCGGTCTCGATTGGAGCCGTTCCCACTCGACTTTCTGCAGTCTCCACTCTGCTGACCACTGACCATGCTTATTACTTGCTGCGATTATACAATCGAGTGGCGGGAGCCTTCCTGCCTGTCCGCATGTCCGGCAAATTCAGCGAACCTCGATCAGGCTGAGAGACGAGCTGGTCCCTTCGCCGATGGTAGGAGGCTGGGTGATCGGTGGAAAAAAGCATAATCGAAACCTACTCGAGTGCTCGACGAGACCAGGGCTGCTCTGACGTGGCAGACGGGGTATGGTCGGCCTGGAAGCTTCCTGTCGGAGTAGTTCGAGCAATGCGAGTGTCTGCATGTACGCTGCATGGTGGTTAGCAGGAGTGGTGTGCACCATTGGCTCGGAGAGTCTGCTGAGACATGACAGCAGCTCGCCGGTCTTCCATCTGGCAATTGGCGATCCACTCAAAGAGCGGGAGCCCTGTTCTAGACTTGTTGACTGGCGCGAGAGAGAGAGGCGAGCAGCATGCCGGTAGTGGCAGTGCGGCGAGGAAAGCGTGCCCGTGCTCCCGCTGCCCAGGCGTGAGCTTGGGTTTCTGCAGCCATGGCTGGCACGACAACCTTGACAAGCATACACAAGGGCATCAGGGGGCAGATTAGTCTTCGCTTTGTTGATGCTGCAGGTAGGCGAGCAAAGGAGGTTGGGAGACCAGGAGTACTGGCACGAGCAGCGCCAGAGCACTCGGCTACAGTAGCTGGCTGAGTAGAGTCTGTGCTAGCGATGATCGAGCTCTTGTACTTGAAACCAGTCAGGGCCGCAGAAGATGTCTAGCGAAAGAGCTTTTTTGTCATTGGGTGCGAGTGAGAAAGTCCTGATTTTGCCGCGCGGATCGTTGATGAGCACATGTCGTTGGAACAAGGCTGGGCGCTCAGGTCATGTGAGAGACTCGCTCCGCGTTGCACGTCCGGGAGAGGTGGAGCTTTTCAGACGGCTTGCGGTGAGCCGCAGGACTCTGGTATAATGTGATTGATATGGCAGAGTCTGTTGCAAAACAGCCCTATAAATCATGCGCTGTTCCTGCTCTCATTGGAGGCCTGCAACGGCAAGGTCTGCCAATCAGGCAGCAGAGGAGACGGACTAGGACCATGATGAGAGAAGGATACTGTACCTAGCTGTTCGGTCTTTGCTTGTACCCACGCCGCGGGAACGGGTGCCAACGCAGCATGGTGGGCGCAATGCAAGGCTGACAAGTGCATCGCTCGGCTCGACTTCTCAAGTCGCAGTCTGACGCCCTGTCCAGTCGTCTCGTGTCCATAGTTCACGAAGCCATGGGGGCCCGAGAGCTCGGCGTGATATCCAATTCCGTACAGTCTCTGCAGGGTCTCGTGTATATGGTCCTGGACTCCTGGTCGTTCAAAGGTGTATTGATGGACGACGGCAGTAGCTGGCCGGCCGCTTCCCCGGTGGCGCTCACGAAGCTGCAGAGGTCCGTAACAATGAGCTGCTACACGGCCCAGAGTGGACACCAGTGGATCTTCGACCGTGTACGGTCTTCGCAGCGACAAACAATTGGCGATAGAGCATTGTAGTAAAGTGAATGTTTCAAAGTGCTCGGTTTGGAAACTGCCAAGCCACTCCTGGCGCTTGAGCGAATAGATACGAGGAGTACGAAGTGGGCGTCAGCGGCTGGAATGATTGCACCCGGCACATGATGCGAGACGACGACAGGCAGGCAGACAACATCCGTCGTCGACGTCGATGCTCGATCCACGACGACACTACAGCTCACGAGCATGCTGCCGTCAGCAGCCAGAAACATTACGATGTCACAAACGACTCCAGCCATCACGCTGGAAAACCTGCCCGAAGAGCTACTCTTCCGGATCCTCACGTTCCTGGACATACCAGATCTCCTCGCCACATCCCGAGTGAGTTCACATCCAACATAGCCCACCAACAATCTCATCAAAACCTAACCAAAAAACCCAGACCTCCCACCAACTCCGCACCCTCTCGCTCGACTCCGTCCTCCACATTCACCGCCTACGGCACTCCCACGCCCTCGTCTCAACTCTCTATCCTCTCCGCCCACATCTCTCCACCCTTCAACCTCCCATCTCCACAATCTATCTCACGGGCGTCCACAACCGCGCCCGGATCCTCCACTGGTCTCTCGTCCGCGCCCGTCTAAACCGCTCCTTGATCCGTCGGCCGACCCTCTCCGATCTCGTGTCTGCCAATATCCTACCTCCGGAATGCTGTCGTCTGGATCGTAGGTCTGGGGAGTTTGTGTGGGGAGCTGGGTTGGCGGGTGCGTTGGTCGAGCCGAAGCGGCGACTCGAGAGGGAGTACTTGAAGGAAGGGTTGAGGGCGTTGTTGGAGCGGAAGGTGCGGAGGATTGGAGCGAGGAGGAAGGAGAGCGGAGGTGGAGTTGGGGTTATGATCTGGAGGTTTTCTAGGAAGTTGAAAGTTGGAGAGGGACGGAGGGAGGGTGAGTCTGATCGTAGCGGCTGGGGGAGAGATCTGGGGTTGAAGAGCGATGGGAAGGTCATGTCGTTGCGGAGGTTCTTCGAAGGGCGGTGTCAGGGAATGTTGTAGATTGGTATGCGGTTTCGTTCACGATTGAGACGCACGTGACCGAATGGATCTGGAAGGTGAGCGCAGTGGTACGTGATACACGGATGCACTCAAGGGTACCGTTACAATCATTCAATGCATTTAGATGGCACAACCCAAAGCCGTCATGACTTTTAATAGTTTCAATTTCGACGCCACTGTCAAACAAAATCCTTCAGAACTATGCATGAAGCAATCCTCTAAAGCTCGTCGTGACCAGATGGCTCATCGTAGTCGGGCATGCCTCCAGCACCACCAGACTCGCCGTAGAGCTTGGACGTGATCGGGTAGGCGACGTCAGAAAGCTTCTGCCTCTGCTCGTCAAAGTCCTCGGCGGTGGCGGTCTGAGAGTTCTCCTCGAGCCAGTCAACAGTCTCCTTGACGGCCTCAAGAAGAGTCTCCTTGTCATCCTCGTCGATCTTGCCCCCGAGACCCTCCTCGTCGTTGACCTGGTTCTTCAAGCTGAATGCGTAGTTCTCCAGGCTGTTGCGTCCCTCAATGCGAGCGCGGGTAGCCTTGTCCTCATCGGCGTACTTCTCGGCCTCCTCGACCATGCGCTCGATGTCCTCGGCGCTGAGACGTCCCTTGTCATTGGTGATGGTGATGGACTCGCTCTTACCAGTGCCCTTGTCGCCCGCAGACACACGCAGGATACCGTTGGCATCCAACTCGAAGGTGACCTCGATCTGAGGCTGGCCGCGGGGAGCAGCTGGAATTCCGTTAAGTTCGAACTTTCCAAGTTGGTTGCTGTTTAATTGTGTAAGTAAAGCGTCGTTGCTGGTTATCAGTTTATCAAGCAGAGTGTCAAGGTGCATCAGTGAGTCATTGAGCGCAGCGGTCGAAGTGTTGCTGGCTAGACTGGTGACGACGAAGAACAGAACGGTCCTTGTCTTGGTGACCGCACGGCTCACAGTAGAGTCCACACAGGCGCAGGTGTAGTTCGGGAAGGTCCCGTATAACTCACCTTACTCTTACCTTATTGACTCTTTCTGATGCACCTTGACATTGCTTGTTGGGAAAGTGTGATTGTTGGGAAAGTGAGGGAAAGGGAAATGAGGATACGTACTGTTTAAAAGTTAGCTTTGCGCGACATGTGAGTGGTGTGAGTGAGAGCTTACCTTGTCTTTAGTCATTGAGCGTTCGCCTTCGAACACTTGGATCAAAACGGTGGGCTGGTTGTCGGCGGCGGTAGAGAAGATCTGGCTCTTCTTGGTGGGGATGGTAGTGCCGCGCTTGATGAGGTGGGTCATGACACCGCCGGTGGTCTCGATTCCAAGAGTAAGCGGGTTGACATCCATGAGTACGACATCCTGAGCCTGTGGAAATGTCAGTGGATCGGACCTTGTAGTCATCATAACTCCGAGCTGTGACTTACCGCAGCCTCGCCTGACAACACACCACCTTGGACGGCAGCACCGTACGCAACAGCCTCGTCTGGGTTGATACCCTTGCTGGCCTTTTTGCCAAAGTACTCCTCCAACATGGCCTGAACCTTGGGGATACGAGTGGAACCACCGACAAGGACAATGTCATCAATGTCGCTCTTCTTGAGCTTGGCATCCTTGAGAACCTGCTCGACCGGCTTGAGAGTCTTCTTGAAGAGATCGTTGTTCAGCTCCTCAAACTTGGCGCGGGTCAGGGTCTCGGAGAAGTCGGCGCCCTCGTGGAATGCCTCGATTTCAATCTTGGTGCTCATCTGGCTGGAAAGCGAACGCTTGGCCTTCTCGACCTCACGCTTCAGCTTACCCATGGTCTTGGCGTTCTTTGTGATATCCGTGCTGTGCTTCTTGTTGTAGCTCTTGACGAAGTAGTCCACGACACGCTGGTCGAAATCCTCACCACCGAGATGCGTATCACCGGCGGTAGATTGAACCTCGAAGACACCTTGGTCGACGGTCAAGACGGAGACATCGAAAGTACCACCACCGAGATCGTAGACGATAATCTGGCGCTCCTTGTCGGTCTTGTCGAGGCCGTAGGCGAGGGCGGCGGCGGTGGGCTCGTTGACCACGCGGAGAACGTTGAGACCGGCGATCGCGCCGGCGTCCTTGGTGGCGGCACGCTGAGCGTCGTTGAAGTAGGCTGGAACAGTGACAACTGCGTTGGTGACCTTCTCTCCGAGGTAAGACTCGGCGACCTCCTTCATCTTTCCGAGGATCATGGCGGAGACTTCTTCTGGGGTGAAGGTCTTTTCATCACTGTGTTGTCGTCAGCTTCAGCACTTGTAGCGAGGTCTTCTGCGAGAATCTTACCCAGCGACCTCAACACGGACACGGGGTTGACCGCCCTTGTTGACAACCTTGAATGGGAAGTGCTTCATGTCCTTCTGAACGTCCTTGTCGTCGAACTTGCGTCCAATGAGACGCTTGATGTCGAAGATTGTCCGGTGTGGGTTCGATGCGAACTGGTTCTTTGCCGCATCTCCAACAAGACGCTCCTCATCATTCCATGCGACCCAAGATGGTGTAATTCGGTTGCCCTGATCGTTGACGAGAATTTCGACTTGGCCGCCCTTCATGATACCGACGCAAGAGTAGGTGGTTCCGAGATCGATACCGATGACTGTGAAAGAGTCTCGTGAGCTTCCTGCGATCATGCTCGAGGCCTGGGGATTCAATGCTTACCTGGTCCAGTGACACCGGTGTCCTTGGCCGCCTCAGTGTCCTGAGCGCGTGCCGAAGGAATCATGCCCATGAAGAGCATTGGCAACATGAGGACGGCGCACATGTAGAGGGTGGTCATCCATGAGGCGACCGCAGGCCGCGCCGAGCGGCCTTTGTTGCGTGAGAACCGCGCCATCTTTCACCAGAGGCTGGATACTGTGTGTGTGTGTGTGTGTGTGTATGTCGTTGGAGGGGTTGTCGTCACTCGAGCTCAAGTGTATAGGGCTTCGATGGTCGTAATGTCCAGAGCAGCAGCGCTTGCTGTCAATGGATGGAAGGGTCTGAAAGAGTGATGAAAGTGAGATGTAAAAGAGAAGGAGATGAAGTAGACCAAGTGGCAGCGACAAGTGTTTAAAGATTCCAAGACCCGTCGAAAGGACACTCTAGCAATAAGTTGAGAACACCTTTCAGCTCTAAATTATGGACCCCTTCACCAACCGAGGGCGAACGCAATGGAACTGACTAATCACAGATCGCCGCATTTCGACATTCATCCACGGGCCCCTGTCTGGGACTGTGCACATGTGTTCTTTCGCCTTCTGCCCGCCTCTTTTGGTGGTGGCCGATACGCTACGTGTTCATCCAGTCGACCATCATTGTGAACATATCCATGTGCTTCGTCACAGCACGGTCGTCCCGATATAGAAGGCAATCGCCCCGGAGTTTCGCACAGGACACTTGGTAGTTTCAACATGACAGGCCAACCACAGCCAACATTTCTCAGTGCCAGCTGGCCTTTTTGATGCGATGCGACGGTCACAAGAGATGAATGTCCCAGTAGGCGTGATGGATTGACAATTGCGAGGTACTCGTGAAGGTAGCTCTGCGCCATGATCAATGTAAGGAATGTCTCGTTTCGATTTCATATGTCTGCCTGAGAATCTTCACCAAACACGCAAGAATGTCCTAGGCACACAGACCTCCTCAAATCTGACTCTCCTTCGTCTGTCGCTCATTGATTGGAATGGTTTCTCTCCAATGGCGTGGTGTAATAGAACGGGAAAAGCCCGAGATGCAGTGCATGCATACAGCGGACCAACAGAGATACTCAAGACTTCGGTGAAGGAGGTGTCGACCCTCGTCGGTGCTGCTATACCAATTGTGCTAGGCCGTTGGAGAGCAGCTATAGCACATTCATTGCGCGGATCTGCGCTCTGGCAACCCGATACACTCAGCGCAGAAATGCTAGCTATGCGCTGCGTCTCAGATAATGAGAGTGGATGTCTGAGGCAGACTTCGACTTCGACTCCTTCCCGATTGGGACGGCCAAGACAGCGCAGGTGAATTGTCGCAGCGGGCTGAATCATCCGCACAAACTTGACAATTGAATGGAAGCGCGCAAACAAAACTTCATCGAGGCAAAACTTCTCTCTGATTGTCTTCACCAACCATCACTCTTTCGATTTCCTTCCAGCATCGACCTCGACCTTTCATCACCAGCTTTCGTATACCCATCCACACGAACGCACACGAGCGCGCATATCAAGCAAACTTCACCACCGACACACCGACCACGACACACCTGAAGTCCACATCACCATCTCGAACATGGAGTCCCACTGGATTGCGCGCATCGCCCTCTTTGGCGTCTTCATCGTGGCCACGATGGGCGTAGAGGCCATTCTCTCCTTGCTGTTCTCCGCCATCCTCTTCGTCGTCATGGGGGCCGCCGCATTCACCGCCGGTCTCTACATCATCCGCGTTACCAAACAATTCTTCGCGGACGTCATCTTCTCCGCCGCTCCCATTCCGACCGACGACTACCTCGCCTTCAAGCATCATGACAGCAACACTAGACCTGCGTGCGCCGAAGAGTCAAACGACTACTTCACCAGACCCTTCGCTCCGAAAACGTTCGTTCCTTATTGGAATGACCCAACATACATCGAGCCACCCAAGAGAGCTGCGCCACCACGCCGCGAATTATCGCAGGCGGAGATGGACGCCATCAACAAGTCGTGGGCCGATCGCGAGGCCCGCAGAGTCGAGGCCGCGCAGCTCGCCGAGTCGAAGCGCATCGCGCGCGAGAATAAAGACGCGCTCGACCGCCTTCGCGAAGCCGCCAAAGCTTCACTCGCTGTGGCCACCGCCCACAAAGTCAAGGCCAATGCCATGACCCCGCAGACCTTCTCCGAGAGGCTTCGAGCACTGGAGGCGGAAGGCCCTCTCTCCCGCGACGATATCGAGAATCGCCAACTGCGCGAACTACCGCCGCATCTTCCCCGCCGCATCTTCAGCGCGGCCTGATCGGACGACGCGGCGATGGGCTCTGGGTCACACAGCCTCTTGGCTACGAGCCAATGCTGCTCGACATCACCTCCGGCTGCCTCCACCCGCCGGGAGTGGTGCGTCACTCCGTCTCGTTTGCGCCTCCTTCTTTCTTTCCTTCCGCGCAGTTCGAGCCATACCAGGCCACTGCAGCCCCGTCCATGCCGACAGAGCAATGGACGGTCTCCGAGTCGAGTGAGCCTCTCCAAGCCACCAAGTTCGACGGCAGTGCGCCGGCACCGCCGCGCAAGGCGAACATTTTCGGCCTCCCGGCATCGCTTGCTTCCACATCGATGTCGCCAAACGAAGCTGCCGCACTGGCGGAGAATCCATTCGGCCTCCCGGCCTCTCTCGCTTCCACATCGATGCCGCCGAACCAGGCCGCCGCAGTGGCTTTCGTGCCACCAGAACCGTCGCGCATGGCCGAGTCGCCGGCACCATCAGCCTCTGCTCCGCGCACGTTCGCCTTTGGCGAGGTATCGAATGCCAGCGGGTCAAATTCAAGTCGCACAGCGGAAGCAAAGGCCGCTCCTCCCATGCCAGGCTCCAACCCGATTCTGGCTCAGACAAATGCCGGAGATCGCCGAGCAAAGGCAGGAGGCCTCTGTCGCTCCATTCAGAACTTCAAGCAACTGAACCGAAACGACCCAGAAGGTACGGTCACAGACCTGGAGAATGCCTGCGCCGAGTTCCGCACCAAGATGACCTGGGTGAAGGAGTACATCGAGGCTTGCAAGACTCCCGAAGGGAAGTTCATTCCCTCGGTCCTTCAGCCATTCCAGATGAGACCCTGGGGCCTGGGAGGCGACGCGTGGCAGACGATCTCGCGAGAGATGGGCTGTCTTTGTCAGGATCCCAAGTGGGGCAATGGCTACCTTGGCCAGACATTGGCAATTGTGAAGCAGGTCGACGCGGCCATGAAGGGACCGGCGTGAAGGGAGATAAGAAGAATCGAGCTGGCTGGCCTGTTTGCCGCTGGCTCGTTGGGTGGAGGAAATGGACATCGATCACGGCGGTGACGATAGGAAAAGGATGGGTCAATGGGCGGGTTGTCGTACCGATCACGGACGAAAGAATTGAGGAGAGGCAATGGCCGGAGGGAACGGATAGATCGGTCGCGGATAGCATCGACAGGCCAGAGACTGTGCCACTGGAGGAGGAGTTGCTTGTTTGCAGACTGGGACGATTGGAGAGATGCTGTGTCATGAGGAGAGGACGAAAAGCAGGCGTTCTGATTACATGATACCCATTTCGACATCTGCGTGGTAGAAGTATGAGACGAATTGCATGCGATGAAACTCACATGATTCCAAGACACTCCTGTTCCTCCCTCTGCAATGCTCCTTTATTGGCACAGACTACCCCATGCAGCCTACTGCTTACTACTTACCTTTGTTCTTGAGATATCTATAGCGATAGCGAGGTGGTTTGATGCTGACATAATGCGATCAATGGAACGGCAACTGCAGCTCAGGGTCTCGAGCTCTCGACCAGGAACTCTGGACGACTGACGCGAACCAAATATTCTCGGGCTAAGGTACTTCGTACCATACGATCAAAAGCAGGCATCGCAGATAGATTATTGTTTCTCAATCCGTCCGCAATGTAAGAATTGTACCATCTCAGTCTTCGACCTCCTTCTCCTTTCCCATCGGGACACGTCCCTGTATCCAAACAACATGTCCTCCTCCTCGGCAGCGATGGAGGTGCCCTCACATCGTTCATGTGCAAGCTGTCGATCCCACAAAGTGCGCTGCATCCCAGACGAGAACAACCCTGCTGCCTGCCAGCGATGTGTTCGGGCGAGAAGAGAGTGCGTGTTCACGCCGGTGCAGAGGAGGAAGCAGAGAGTCCGAACGGACACCAGAGTCGCGGAGTTGGAGAAAGAGATGCGTGCGATGCGAGCTGCGTTGAAGCAGAAGGAGGAGGAAACTATGAGGCCTGCGAGTCCGCCGAATACTGCTGCTACGGCGTCAACGACCGCGCAGCCACCGAGCCTGTGGTACAAGGATAGTCTGTCGTGCGGTCCAGTCCCGGTACAGGGCACAGCAAGAGAACAAGCACAATCGATTCCAGCTCCGGCTCCGATGGCGCAGCGAAAAGTAATGTCCGCCTGGCCCGAAGCTGAAGGTGTTGACGACCTTCAGGATGTTGTCGGCAAGGGCATTGTGTCAATGGCCTCTGCACGACTCCTCGTTGACTGCTACCGAACCCATCTCTTCCCTCAATTCCCCATTATTGCCATTCCTGCCGATATGACTGCGGAGCGACTCCGCGAAACCAAACCAACCTTGTTTCTGGCCGTCTTAGCTGCTGCTGCGTACAAGGACAACTCGCCACTGTCAACCACTCTCGATAAAGAGGTGCTGCAAGCTTATGCCACTCGTAGTCTTGTGCAGTCGGAAAAGAGTCTGGAGCTCGTTCAAGCACTGTTGATCAGTGCAACTTGGTATAATCCTCCCGCCAAGTTTGGTCACGTACGTACAACCCGGCACATTGGTTGACTTTCACAACGTGCGATGGTCAGTTGTGATATCGACTGACGCAGCATCCCAGCTCAAATACTACGAATACATGCATATGGCCGCTTCTATGGCTATGGACATTGGCATTGGATCACGAAACAAAACACGCCGAGTTAGAACGCATCGCTTAGATGGTCCATCACAAGACTCATTCGATCAGAATCCCCAACCGGCTCCGCGAAGACTGTCCAGTAGCTGGGACGTGGACAGCATGGAAAGCAGAAGGACGTATCTCGCATGCTACATCCAGTGCACTAGTGTTTCCTTCATTTTGCGACGGCCAATCATGCTGAGGACCACCAACTACATCCGAGAATGTGTGGATATGCTCGAAAAATATGGCGAGTTCCCGACGGATCCTATCCTGGTGGCCTGGGCCCGTTTGTGTATACTCTGTGAAACAATCGGCAGCGCTCTAGGATACCAAGATGGGGGCACCGAGAGTATTGCCGACGTGCGCACGCAAATCATGGTGAAATGTTTCGCAAAAGAGCTCTCGAAGTGGCGTGCCAACGCTCCGGATCTACCTGGAGGCCGCGAAGCGCTGTTCATGATGTACTACAACATACGGCTGTGCCTGTTTGAGCTAGTGCTGCATGTCGAGCATTGTCCCGACGACTTCAGAGCTCCGTATCAGATGGGCGTTGTCCACCAGGTATTTCGTTCATTATGCCCTGAGCGTTGACCATGACTGACCTTCGCAGTTCGAACCAGAAGATGCAGATGACATACCTGTGCAAGTGCTCGCTGAAGGCATTGCAGAATGCATATCAAGCGCCCACGCGGCCATCGATACATTTGTGTCATTGTAAGTGCAAATATGACATATCCCGTTACTGCACGACTAACACCATCGCTGCGGAAAGGAACAACGACAGTCTTCAATCTCTCCCTCCCTTCGGTCATGTGCGCACAATCGGCGCTGCGTTCATCCTCGCCAAACTGTGTGTCTCAGCCGTGCACCCTCAAGGCCGCATCGGCTCAGTCCTGGATCGCACAAGCCTCAAAGTAGACTACTACATGGATCGCATACTCTCCCGTGTACGATGCGTCCTGGCGAAGCAACCGACCCGAGCCTGCGGCCTTGTCATCGCTCTGCTGTCCGAGCTGCAAAAGTGGTGCATTGATCCTTCGGCAATGAATCGGAATTTCCAACTCGAGATGGAGGAGAGCTCAAAAGCAGAGATCTTGGATCATGATGAGGAGCTGGAGCGGGTTGCGGTCATCAAGCTGGAGGTATGTTTACCGAGTAACGTGAGCACTCAAAGACGAACAGCAACTGACTTCTTGCAGGGACCGGGACCTCGTGTCGAAGAGCTGATGGCTAGCCCAGCAGTGTCTCCAGCGGAACAAAACGAAACTCAGACTGAGCGACCAATACCGATACCACAACCTCCCATACCAGACCACGTTGCGCCAGTGTCCGCCGATATGAATATGTCGCTGCCAGACTATCCCAACTTCCTTGGGTCTGAGTTGAACCACTCGAACTTTACAAATACAGCCTCGGGACGCAATGATCCCGATATGCCCTTCAACACGAACAACCACGCCTACATTCAGCCAATGAGCTCAATGGATCTGGAAGGCGATCCCTTCCAGATGATGGGCGACATGAGCGCTTTCAGTGGAGGTCTGACAGGGTTGGAGCAGTGGGGAGACTTGCCAGCCGACTTGACCGGTATGGGCGATATGGGCGATATGGGCGATATGAATTGGACGATGGGCTCGACGAACTTCCATCAGCAGGGCGGGCCGTTCTGAAGAGTTCACTGAAATATGGGTGCGAGACCAGGCCTCATCTTTCAATGGCTTTGACCAGGCTTGCAAGGCTGTACATCCCACCGCGAGTAGGTCATGCGATCGGCAATGTTGCTCAGAAGGCGTGTAGAGGCGAGCGAAAGCAGTCGCACGAGGAGGATCTGTATTGCACCGGCAAAGGCGCTCACATTGCTCCTGTCGGTCTCCATAACATCGCTCGAAAGTCCTGTCAAGGCCCACGACTAGCGATGATGCCGATGGGCGAGCACCGCGCGCATCACCTCTCTGGCTATGTCGGGGATTGGAGTCACTTGCGAGGTAGCCTCCCGACTTAAGCAGTCAGCGCGAGGACCACGATGTACTCACCAGCGCGAAGTCTCTCGACATAATTCTTGTCGGTTTAGAGCAGAAAAGGGCATAGTCGTGGCGAAAGTTCAAAAGAAGATGGAAGTGCGAGATCTGACTCGGTTCTTTGAAGTGGCGATTGCAATTGGAAGTCTACATGATGGATTCCGAACTCCATTTGTTATCGCCCACGCGAACAGCTCTGCGAATCCTCCCGAGACACATCAGGCGGAGCAGTCATTTCAGCTCTTGGGCAATTCGAGAGTGTTTGTTCGTCTCGCTTTTGCCGGACCACATTCCTCAGCACAATGTTCCTGCGACTGCATATCCACGAGTCGTCAGGTATCGTCGATGGTGCTCTTTCATTCCTCGACCCGCGGTCTCTTCCATGTTTCCTTCAGCGCTGACGAGCAGCAAAACTTGGCCGCTTTCCATTACATTACAAGACCCATCATGTCCAACTTGTCCCAAGCGCCCCTTGCCGTTTGATGAGCGTCATTCTTTGCAGCGCCACCTGTGTTGGCCAGCTTGCATTTTGATCGCTTCATCTCCTCCTCCCGACCTGGCTTTGCCCAGTGAAATTTCTGAATCGAATTTCTCGCAGGTCTTGCCTGGTTTCCTGCTCAGCAAACGACGATTCTCATCGCGGCAAAGCGTGCGCGCGTTTGAGTACTTCGATGCATTGCGCCTCTTTCAATCCAGAAGAAGGCGGGTCCAGATCGGCGTTGTTGAGCGCGCTCAATCCTACAGGATGTCCATGAAGCTGTCCTCCCATGAGAAATCCATGGCACTGTCCTCCCACGAGACATCCACGCAACAGCCCTCCCACGAGATGTCCATGGAGCTGTCCTCAAACTCCGGCCTCGTAGACTCGCACGACGGCCACGATCTTCTGCGTCGCCTCATGCTTGCAATGACCCTCCCCTCCGGCGGCTGGCCACCGTCGTCCACCAGCATGTCCGTCACTTTCACCATCTTGTGTGGCTTAGTGCGGTAGAAGGCTGTCTGCGGGACGAGGTGCTTTGCGCGTTTGAGAGGGGCTTCCTCACCGGCGACTGGCGTCTTTCGTTTACGCTTGCAGGGCCCAGACGCAGGGCAGACTGGTGCGCTCGGAGCTGGCGAGAGAGGTGGAGATGCGAGGAACGTGCCAAGCGGCGCAGTCGACGTAAAGGGCGCGGAAGCAGTTGGCGCAAGAGACGTGGTGACGCTCGAGAGCAGCGCTGGTACTGGCACTGCTGGTGGCGAGATGGGCGGCGTGACCGGCATTGTGGTGAATGAAAATGTCTTGGGAGTCACGGCAGGGAGGTCCTCTTCGGCCTTTTCGTGAGGTGAAGTCACGACTGCGGCCGGCACCTCCTCCTCGATTTCCGCAGCCTTCTGGTGAGCTTCCTCCTCTTCGCGATGTGAAGCCGCCTCTTGCAGCTCTGATAGCGCTCTCTCCCTGGTGTCATGGGCGTCCCATTTCAGGGACGACCAGCAAAGGCGCCTGAATGTGGCTGCGCGGCACAAAGCTTCCTGCTCAGCGGCGAGCTTCTTCCACGCCGCGGCTTCGGTCTTTGCTCTTCGTTGTACCCTTAGCCAGTAGGCATGGTCGAGAGCTTCAATCTCCTGCTGGGAAGTCGGTGGAGGCCCGCTGTTAATCGACGCGGTGCTGCTGTCGTTTGTGCCAGTGGGCGCCATGACAGGGTTGATTGCTTCGGTGGCAACGGCTTCGATACAAGCGCCGTCGTCGCCTTCATCGCCATCGCCATTCAGAGCTGTTCCGAGGAGTTGCAAGATCGGTAGCAACCAGAAGACCAAAATGCTCAGCGCATCGAGAGAGAGATCTAAAGCCCGGCGGACTTTGGCGATGCATTGCGGTAGCTTCTGCTGTAGATTAGTATGCTTTCATTGGGTGGAGGCGAGCATCGGAGAGGGAGGAAGTGCTGGTCGGTCTCTGCAGATGTACACACCTCCCAAAAGATCACGACGAGCAGCATCAGGACGATGACGAGAGTATTCATGATGGAACCAGTGCGCTTTCGAAGCGGTAGTGCGAGCGGAATGATGGAAAAAATGGGAATGATGGTATTCGTTTGTTTGAGGGGGGGTTGTGGGCGCGGCGGATCTTTTGGTATTCGAGCGGCCGTGGCTGAAGATGCGCTATTGAATGCAGCGGTGATGGTGCGTGTGCCTATCAAGTAGCAGTGCGCAAAGTCGATGTTTGGATATCGAGTGGTGTAGGAAGGGCGAATGACCGAAGTTGATTTAGTCGAAGTCGTAGTCGAGAATGGTCGGTGGTTTGCTCCAGTTGTCGCGTAACTTCAACTTTGGGCGACGTGAAGATCGCGCTTGTCTTGGCGCTGAAGGTGAATGAATTCACTCTGCTGGTGAGACTGAAACGTCCAGAACGATGCGACTAGACGAGCTCGTTGGGCTTATGAAGGGCAGAGAGCAGGAAGAAAGCGTTTTGGATATAATGAAGTAGTGTTGAGATGATGGGGAGTCTCTATGGGACGAAAAGAATATGAGAGAGTGCTACAAGTACCTTTCATAGGGATATGATCGCCGCAATTCATCTACCCATCTGCCCATCTGACTGTCGATATTTGTGAAGCATCAAATCGTCTATCAAGCGGCAGGGTACATACGATTGCAGCGCAGGCAGTGTAGATGTTATTGCGCTGGTGCGGCATCTGGCGACCAAAACCAAGCACAAAATCATGAACCTCGAAGACGTCTCTTTCACTGATTGTCTCACCTTGTGTGTCCAGTCTTACATGTCTTACAGCGAGCAACAGGCGGCTCAACTCGCTGTCAGTCCCACTGCGATCTTGATCCGGAGCCTGAGACATGCCGAGCTTCCTGGCTTTCGAAGGTATCATGCGAGTAACCCAGGAGGCCGTTTTCGCCGGACATCTTGTATGATCGCGGTTTCGGCCAATGATCGGCTCTGACCTTGAGCCCGCTTCGCTTCGCTGGAGAGATGCCGATGAAGATGAGGCGGATGGCGTTTGCTGAAATCGTAGGAAACTGCCAGACAGTGCTCGGCAGTGTCTCGAATCGGGACCTCGCGCGGGACCTGCTTCGGAGGTCGATCGGAAAGCCTGCAGACGTAGATACGTCGGTAGCATAGCCTGTCCTGTTAGAAAGGTGCCGCTGATAAGAGCTCGGGCGTCCGTAGTAGAAATTGAACCACTGCAGATCAGTGGTCCGCGATCAGCAGAAGGCTAGCAAATACTTCTTCTTACGCTGTATCCAGCACGCAATCTCGTGCGGCAAGACCAGCCACTGTCAGGTTGCCGCGTGCCCTGCTGAGCTCGAGATATGTTCAGACCTGCTGATAGTATCACGATCGCATGCTGGGAAGGCGTCCGCGTGCTATAGTCGTCAGCTCTCGATAGCACGCCTGTGACCCATCTACCTTCTGGTGTATATGCTCTCTTTCTCTTCTTAATTGACCTCTTCCATTGTACCGCACCGTGGTGTAGCTAGCTGCCTGCTTCCTCTCGTTGTCATGTGGTGCTCCTCTCCACCCCAGAAAGAATGTCTTCCTTTCCCGTGGTTGTGCATTTCGCGCTTGTGCGATGGCTCTCCACCGCCTCAGACAGCGTCGGCACTGGGCCACAGAGAGAATGATGGTGGAGGTCGCCGAGCTGGGAGTCGCAGATGTCGCAAAGGACGTCTCTGCGGTTGTGGTCATGCCGCGCCCGGTGTGTATCGCCCATGCCCACGCCATTGAAGCATCCCACGACCTCAACATTCAACCCCTTGTGTCGACACCCCGTGCACCTGCTGGTACTCGTAAAGCTGGCGATGCTGATGAGCTGGCGGGTCCTCCTTGCCGAGGCCTTCCTCAGCGAACTACCGGCGGCTGGCATTGATGCCATTCGGAGGGTGTGGATGCAGATACTGCTGTCGCTGCTGGTGGGTGTGATACTGCTCAGGGTCCCGGTGGCGCTGCAGAGAGTTTTGTGGTCGTGGTGGTCGCTGGGCCGCTGCCTGTCTCAGTCTTCGCGAGCTGAAGCTGATCCTGAGGCACATCGCCACCCTCTCCGCTCGCCACAACGCACAGCATCCAAAAACGGCAAGCACAACGGCGTCCAGCCCTACACAAGATCGCCAGGGACGAGCAGGGGTTGCACGTTGTCGGTAACGTTTAGCTTGACTTCAGCTGCTGCTTTGCCTGCCAGCGACAGCGAGGATCCATTGGGGTTTGACAAACTCGCTATCGCCTTCTGCGATATTCCGGAGGTTTGTCATGCGGGCAAGCACAATTCAATGCAATCCAAAATGCCGTGCACCCACCATCGGCTATCAGCTTCGCCAGTGAGCAGAAAGCGGACATGATGTTTCCACGGCTCTGACACGAGACGTATCCGAAGGCAGAGCAGGATCTACCACCACACTCGACTCGCCACTCTCTCAGGCGGGCTAGACGGTCGTGACATCTTCCTGGCTCCAACGAGCAGACATATGCGAGGCAGGGCAGATCTGGCACGATGCTCCGCCCACCGCTCTCTGGGCGAGCAAGGAGTCAACATGATCTCTTCCTGGCTCCAATACTGGAATCCCGCGAGGTAGAGCAAATCCCGAAGCCGTCCTCTGAACACCTTTCCTGACGGCGAGCAGAAAGCGGACATCATCTGTTCGTGGCCCCAATGCCAGATATTCCAGGGAGAGAGCAAGGCTGTCTGACAATCTTGTTTGCGATGGCCACCGGAATCTGGAAAAGCTATTGGAACTGTGGAATGCCAGGTTGCCCTCTCGGAAGGACCATTATAACCAAGAACAACCGCAAAGGATGAAGTGGCTGGAGGTCTGCCACAGATTCCTGCTCTATACACATACCGCCCGTCGCTACTATCGGCTGTGTAGCTCGATGAAGCCTCCGGACTGGCTCAGTCTCCTTCAACCAATGCCTGGTGATAGCTGCTGGACGAAGAACTGCAGAGTAGCCTGACGGAATCTTTCCTCCCAAATTTGAGGGGCGACCTGAACAGCCAGGGAATGGGATCAGTCGAGGCCAATAGCATGCTTTGAGTGCGTCTCTGCCTTGTGTGGCCAATGCCCGTCGTTCCTGCAGATTGAAACGGCTCAGTGAGGCCCTCGGACAGGCTCTGGCAGATTGTCGCCTGCTATTTGCTCTGCCAGACTGACAACTCCAACGCCGTCCTCCACGAATCGTGCGAGAATGGCCTGCCTGGCTCTCTGCGATCATCAAATCTGGACTGGCTTCACACTGCGACCATCGAGAATGCCCGCACTCGTACCGTTTTGGTGTCACGATCGGGGACCAAGGCTTCTGTCGTACATGGCAAGGCGGGTGCGCTGGCTGGAAGTGTGTCTCTGTGGCTCCGGCCGCGATCTTCTGGATATCCATGCGGCTTCCCGACCGTGTACGACGATATCAATCCTGAGCGACAGCGTGCTTCCACAGGTCGAGAGGCCGCTCGCAGTTGTTTCAATGTTATCTATTTGACTCCATCTGCACCGTGTGAGATATCGGGCTCTTGCACAACAATGCACGCCAGCCTCCAACTCTTGCAGACGTCGCTGTCTCGTTGTTGTTTCCCTCGCAATGCTGTTTTTGGGTGTTTCTGCCTCTTGGCCTGGACTCGAGTCCTAGCCTGGGACTCCAGCGAGCTGATACGGCTCAGAGACGACGAAACGAGGACGAACGTGGTCGTCGGCGCATTGTCAATGTCGAACGGCACAAATTTGGGTTTCCTGGTATATCTGCGGTCGCTTTCGCCAGGGATTCCGTGAGGTCACTGCTCAGATCTCGCCGAGAGTGCATACGTGGTCTCGCTGTCCTGACTCCTGACTTCGGTCATCAGCGATCCGAACGCTGGAGCTGAAAATGGCCTGACACTCCTGACACTACAGTATCCTCCTTTTGATCTCAGAGCTGGCTCGTTTCCGTATTGCTGGGAAGTTCCTTTTATGGCAGGCATCATGTTCCTGACTAGGCCATCGGCGGGTCCGAGCAATGCTGGTCCATCTCTTGATAAGCGCTCGGGGCGATCGGTGCAGGCTGGGCTTGCATGGTCGTGTCGACATGGGGTGTAATTCGGAATCTCGGAGTCTTGCTGTGCGACCAGAGTGTCCTTTCGCCGCGGTCAGCGGCGTGTTCATGATCAATGCGCCTTCGAACCGTTGTCAGCACGCCATGCGGTCCATTGCAATCTGGAACGCCTGCCCCCGGCGGTGAGAGTCGCAAAAAGGAGCGTGCCGGCCGCCTCAAATCTTCCAGATTCAGGTCCGCGAAACGAGCCGACAGGGCTAGATGCCGCGTAGCCATGCATTTGGCCTTCCTTCGCAGGCAAATGCAAGGTACGAGCGATACCTCATAGGGCTATCAAGTCCCGTGGAATGCTTGTTGCCATTAGGGTTCGTCCAGAAGATCTTCCCGTTGGAATTTAAGGGACTTCCGCACGACTAGGGCATATCACATGTGGGTCCTCGAGCAGAGATCTTGCCAGCACTACTGCGAGAGAAACCTTTGCAGTTTCTTCACACAGGGGAGGCCTAAATTAATCCACCTTGACATCGGAAACAAGCGTCAGACTATGAATAGTGTGGCGGAGTTCCAATGAAGCGGTCCGCACATGCCTCCCTCTCGGCACATGCTCGTCCGTCTGCTCAACGGTCGTTCCAAACACTACCACCATGAGAAAACCCACTTAGCGTCAGCGCGTTCTGGGTGCCAGTGGCCACTACTGCCTAGCATGGACGCCTCCCTGGAGGTATAACTATAATTGTGACCTCCTCCTCGACAGTGTTGATCACGTCCTCGCCAGCTCTTGCGTTCCCCCCGTTGCCAGGTCGTTGCGTTGCTTCAGTATACCGTACAGCTCCCACACTGGCACGGCCCTTCTTTCGCTCTTGCTCTGTTCAGCTGCAAACACGGCGACCCCGTGATTGCACGCCGGCCGAACCCGTGCTCAGCGCACAAAAACAATTCTCGAGCTCTTCGAAACCCTCACCTCGACTTCCACTTCCACAATCACAACCACTCCCTTCTTTCATCAACACTCCATCCATCATCCATCACACAGCCTTCCAGGTCATCTCAACCTACACACCTCAACCACCACCATCACCGTCAGCATCATGTGGGTACTCGTCCCTCGCCGCGTGGCCACCACCTCCATCAAGAGCTTCGGCGTCACTCAATCCACCCGTGCCCTCAAGCACGTTCAGCAGAAGGCCGCGTTCACCACCGTGCCTCGCATCGCCAACCCAAACATCAAACTTACCAAGTTTGAGGACGGGAAGCGCGTCGACGAGGTCGTCCAGACTGAGGGCACCACCGCTCCCGCCGTGCAGGCTGACGTGCCATACGTCGCCTCCGGCCTCCACCCAACCACCCGTGAGAAGATGCCCAACACCCTCAAGAACTTCACCTTGAACGGCAAGACCGCCGTGGTGTCCGGGTAAGTCTTCCATCACATCTGCCTCACCTCACCTCACATTACTGACCATCTTCTCAGTGGCGCTCGCGGACTAGGTCTGAACATAGCTCAGGCCATCGCCGAGGCTGGTGCTGACAACATTGCCTTGTTCGACGTCAACGACAAGGCTGGTGTTCAGGTCGCGCAGGACTTGCAGGACCAGACCGGCGTTCGTGTCATCTTCGTCAAGGTGGATCTCCGCAACGACGAGGACATCCAAGCTGCCGTCGCCAAGGTGGCCGAGCACTTCGGTGCCATCAACGTGTTGGTCAACTCCGCTGGCATCGCCGAGTAAGTATTCTTTCATTACTTCACCTCCATCGCTCATCAACTGACTTCATCAGGTCCAACATCCCCGCCGCGCAGTACGACGGCCAGGCCTTCCGCAAGACGATGGACGTCAATCTCATCGGCGCGTTTGTCCTCAACCAAGCTGTCGCTCGCAACATGATCGAGTCCGGCGCCGGTGGCTCAATCATCAACATCGCTTCGATGTCCGGTTCAATCGTGAACTACCCGCAGCCGCAGTGTGCCTACAACGCCAGCAAGGCGGGCGTCATCATGCTGTCCAAGTGCCTCGCCGCCGAGTGGGCTCAGCACAACATTCGGGTGAACACCATCTCTCCAGGATACATGGATACCGCGCTCAACCGCGTCCCGGCGCTCGATGCGCAGAAGAAAGTGTGGATCGAGCAGACGCCACAGAAGCGTCTCGGTGCCGTCTCTGATCTCAACGGCCTGGCGGTGTTCCTCGCCAGCGACTCGTCGTCGTACATGACGGGTTCGGACAACATCATTGATGGTGGATACACTGTTTGGTAAAGCACCCCAAACTCCCAACCCTGGTGGAGCGACCTTCACACGCAACATCATTCACGACACGTTTCCTTTGTTGTCTCGGCAGTGCGTCCACCGAGATCGCTGCATGTCTTAGCGAGGCGTTCAGGAGCAATCACGGCACAGCACTGCACCATTGCAGGCATCATGAATCCTGCGGGCACCGCGACCACGACTTGTCGTCGGACCCAGAAGGAGATCAGCATCACTGATGCGAAATGTACCTAAGCGGTAGTCAAATGAAACCATTTGACACATTGTCTTCTCCACTCGTCCATCGTGATATGTCGTCTGCTGCTGTGAGTCGTTGATCGCCATTGTCGTCGTCGTCGCCATGTGTATTCGTAGCATCCCTCGTACGTCCCTCTGGTCGGTTGGCTGCCAACGTATCGGTCCATGCAACAACATCGCGTTATGCACCACTGATTGAGATCTATCTCATGGCATCGTTGCAGGCGTTCTTCCATCCGCCATGTTCGTATCGCTCTCGCGCTGTGCCAGCGAAAGGTAGTGCTTCAGCTGCTTTGATGCATTCACACCCACAGCTGAAGCCACGATGGACTACTCCACTGATCCACACAACACAGATACGACTTTCACACCTTGCGGAGACCATCTTTGGCACCATATCAACCGTTACGTTCGATCGGAACTCTCATCACCAGAAGACCTCGTTGTCCAGCTCGTCTGATAGCCTCAAGCCTAGCTGTTCATGGACCAACGCCAGCCATCGGGGCATTCAAACATGACCCAACGACCCGATACGACTTCCACGACACGCATAAACATTGTCGAGGCCACAGCAATCGATACGTTGTGTCGAAAACCTCATCACCCGACGATGTCGTTTTCCAGCTCGTTCGATAGCCTCAAGCCTAGCTTTCCATCCGCCAGCGGCGTCGAATGAAGAGTCTTAGCAAGACTTTGCGACCGCAAAAACAGTCAGACAAGATGCTAGAAGCTCCATTGGAAGTACGAGAAAGAGAATAACAGTGTAGGTCGAGATACACATCGTTGAGTGGCCGGACAAGCCGTTCGTCGAGGAGCGCAGGACAGAGGGCAGTCATACCAACACTACACGACCTCGAAAACATTTGAAAAGCTTGTCGGAAGATCCATGTACGTTCACAGAACGAGAAGACCGGCGTGGGCAACGATACACGTCGATAAGTAGCCAGCTCAGCCATCTGGCACGCAGTATCGACGGGAGGAAGGTACTAGCATGCCCGCATATCCTTAAAAAAGAAGGGAGACAACATCAGAAGCGTCGTGCGCGTCAGGAGATCTTGAAGCGCTGCGTGGAACGAGATACACGCTTGAAGGATAAGTCCTTTGTTGAGCAGCGCCGGAGGATTGGTGGCTCTGGAACGAGCAGACGTCTTCGACGAGGAGTAGAGACAAGGTCGGAAGCCTCATGAATCGTTTGAAGACTGACCGCAGTCGTACAGCTCGACATGCTCCTCCTTAAGCTGCCAGAGTGACGATCCGACAAGTAGCGCCCACGGACGAAGGTTCGAAAAGCGAGCCAATGGCCTCAAGAAGCAGCAGACGTAGCTCGAACAGCCTTACAAGCAATGCCAGATCGATTCAAGCGGAGATCGGCCGTGCAACGAAGCAGCACCAGCGTCGGCCGAGACCAGCGCGACGAAAGAGCTTCGAGAGATGGTGGACAAAGAGACAAGAGCTGCAGAACTTCTGAGAGACAAAGGCACTGCCAATGGACGATCGATCCAGACACGAAAGGTTGCAGACAAGAGGAGGACCGTAGCGACAGTGCTCGAGGATAAAGATGCCTTTCCACTGCGAGGTAGTCTCAATGAGCAGCACATTCCAAGGCTTCGAACTCGAGAAGAGCGGTGGTAGACTACTCCTGATCGCAGACTATGACCATGCTTGCTTGCGGTAGCAAGGAGCGAGGCGACAGCATATGGATGCATTGGGAGAATCACCAGGTAGGTAAGTCTCCTCGCCGCCAGTCCAGTCGATCGATCGTCTCATGAGCTCGTACGTCGTGACTTGCTCAGATCTATGCTCAGAGCGCAGGCAACTGCCAATGAGCCGTCCGCTGACAGTTCCAGGAAGATTGCATCAACTTGATCACCGTCTTCTACCGGAAGGCTGCTCCTCGAAGGCGAAGCGATCCTCCTACAACTCTGATCGCGAACAGCCAAGCAGAGACACAGCAATCTCTGTGCTAATCATACACAAAGACGCTTTGCGTCGCGCCAACGAACGCCTGACAGAAGCCGAATGGTTGCAGGACGAGGACGCAAAGTGAAACGATGCCCATGGCTTTGAGGCAAAGCGTAAGAGCAAGGGACAGAGTATCGTTCGATTCCACGCGTCGGGTCGGGACTGCAGAATATGGGAGGTATGGCGGCAGGACAAAGATCGAATTCCACTACAAAGAAGCTCCTGACGACTGCTGATCGTAACCGGGGACCTTTTCATAATGGTCCTTGAACGATTCGACAGACGCATTGCCGCCTCGTTGCAGCGCCAGCGTGATTCCGATCGATGCAAAAGAGCCTTTGGAGACATCGTCATAACGCCGACGAGCAGTTTGCAATGGTCTTGCATGATCTTTTCAACGTCGATCGAGGAAAAGCAGTTGGCAAGAAAGTACAAAGCACAGTCTCGCGAGAGATTGAAAGACACAACGCGCAGGATGATGGATCGTTGAGCCAGCCGAAGTACTCCTTGTTGGAAATGATGGTCATTCAAGTTGAGCCGGTAGCATGAGTCCTCGGAGAAAGAGTCGGATCGTTACAAAGGCTAATGAGAAGCTTGCTGATGCTGGGTGTAGTAGGTCCCTCGGACGCCTACGATGGTATGATTGTGGACCTTCCAAGGAGTCGTCCAGTGGCGCGCGACGGCTATGCATGCATGCATGCAGCAGATCGAACGATATTTCCCCAAGTCGCTCTTGACGCTGAAGCAGAGGCTGGCTATAAACCCTCGGACGGCATTCGCATCGTTCAGTATTTCTCAAGCAGACCGCCCAAGTCTGCCAGAGCCATTGAAGCCGAGTACCATGCTGAAGGTCATCATAAACCCGACTGGCGAGTATTGAATAATCGCAGAAGCCTGAGCCAAGGGGTCCAGCCTTTCAGTGTCACCGCCCAAGCATTCCAAAATCGACCCCAGGCATGTAGCAATAAGCGACAGAGCAACATTCTGTCAGACTGCCGCGCAACACACCTCGTGGCTTAGGCAGTGCCTCTTCCATTGTAGCCACCACGACGGCCACCACGTCGCCATCACCGTCGCCAACCCCAGTCACTCATTGGTATTGAAATAGTATCGTTGTGAGAGTCGGAGGTCGCAACATCCGCTGCAACTCCTTGCTTCGCCTGATCGCGTACCTCGAACATCGTTGCAAATCGAGCTATCGAGCGAGAACTTCAACGGATCGAACACAATCGCCAGCATGCTTGGCCTACTCTTCCTCCATCTGATAGCGTATGCAGCAGCAACGTCCGACGATGGCCCCAAGATCCTGCAACAATTTGGCGACTACACGCTTGTTCGAGAAGCCACTCCGCGACCGCCAGGAGCTGGCACAGGTTCAAGGCTTGTTGAAAAGCCGA
The DNA here is from genome assembly GCA_000223825.2 of Zymoseptoria passerinii SP63. NCBI lineage: Eukaryota > Fungi > Ascomycota > Dothideomycetes > Mycosphaerellales > Mycosphaerellaceae > Zymoseptoria > Zymoseptoria passerinii. The sequence goes on along the minus strand of AFIY01000844.1, from coordinate 49,080 downwards.
CTGAGCTGAAAGTCGTACCAAACTCCATGAAGTTGAGGCACGTCGATGGAAACTCGATCAGCTCCACGTTCGTCCAAGGCATGAGAAAATCAACAAGAGGCGCAGTCTCTCGCGCGGCGGTGGTGAGTCCTGGCATCTTCACAAGACCCTGCCTCCCACAAGTATACTGATCTTCCCCTCCAGGCCGGCAGCACCGGCCTCATCGCCGTCGAAGGCGGCAACGTGCACCTCGCAGATGTAACCGTTGGCGGTCAAGAGTTCGCGGTGGTCATCGATACTGGCAGTTCCGATCCCTGGCTCGCGCCCACAGACTTCCGCTGCTTCGACGTAGAGTCCAGGACCCAAGTCGAGGAAGCGAGCTGCGAGTTCGGGCCTCTCTACAACCGCTCCCGCTCCCCTACCTATCGCCCTATCGCCAACCAGAACTTCAACATCTCCTACGCCGATGGTGAGTTCCTCTATGGCTCCCTCGGTACGGAGACAGTGGAGATGGCCGGCATCGTGGTGACCAACCAGACCTTCGCCACCGTCGATGTGGCAGCCTGGTACGGCGACTTGACATCCTCCGGCCTCTTCGGCTTCGCCTACCGCACCTTGACATCCGCCTACCGCGGCAGCAGAGGCCAAAATGCCGGCCGCGTCCTCTACAACCCCGTCTTCGTCAACATGTACACCAACTCCGGCGTCGCGCCTGTCTTCGCCATTGCTCTTGACAGGGATATATCCGCCGGCGGCGTCATGTCGCTCGGTGGCGTCCCCAGAGTCCCAACAGGCCGCTTCCAAGCCCGCACCCCAATCGTCCCGGTCCAAGTCCGCGGTCCCGACGGCCTCCCCGTGTACGAATTCTACACCATCGACATCGACGGCTTCGCCGTCTCAAACCGTCAGAACGCTTTGTTCACCAGCGCCAATCCGAACCTCAACCCCGCAAGGACACCGCTGCAAGCACCACAGACGGATGTCATCGTCGACTCCGGCACCACGTTGATCTACGTGCCCAACACCGTAGCCGTCTCCTTGGCCGCCGCGTTCTCTCCAGCAGCGTACTACGATCCCGACTACGAGATCTACCGCGTCGACTGCAACGCCAAAGTGCCCGTATTCGGCGTGAGCATCGCCGGCAAAGTCTTCTTCATCAATCCGTTGGATTTGATCGTCGATCTCGGACAGCTTGAGGATGGGGCGGGATTTTGCGTCATGGGCGTGCAGGGAAGTGGAGACGGGTTGAGTATTCTGGGAGGTGTCTTCATGAAGAATGTGTTGAGCGTCTTCGACATTGGGAGTCAGGAGATGCGGTTCTCGGCGAGGCAGTTTTATCAATTGTCGAGGTGAGGAGGGGGAGGTTGGTCGGGTGGGAACAAGATGCGTCGAGGCCGGTGGGTCGACATGCAGAGAGGATAATGTCGACCAGTTACTTTATGTTTGCACAAGGTTCCAAAAATGGCGGCCTGCCGTCCAGACTATGGAGGATGGCCGTGCAATACGATTTCTTGAGTGCCAGGACCCGTGGAATGTTGTTGATGCTTCTTCCGGACTCCAACATAACGGTGACATGGCACGGCTCAGCGCCAACACAGGATGGTAACAACTTGCAAGAGCGTGATACAAGCCACCTTGAACGCAAGGCCTCCATGAGACGATCATTTCCATGCGCGATCTCCCACGATGGGTCCAGCAAAACGCATCTTCTCCACAGAGTCCTCGAACACGGTGCTACTTCTTCTCGTCGAATTTCTGGTTCTTCTTCGATCAGTCTTTCCATCATAAATCATCGAACATCAGTCATTGGTCCGGTCGTCAAAGTTCGTTGTCATCCTCCTTGTCTTCACTCAAAGCTAGTGACAGTCCTCACAACTCCCCTCTTCCTCACCGCCACCCTGGGCGCGCAAAACGACACAATCGCTTTGAACACCACTTTCCTCCCATTGTTTTCCTCCAGCTCTATCGCAGACTTGGATGACTCTCCTCCTGACTGGACCCGTCTATGTCCATCCGCGCCAGACAGTAAAGACAGCGTCGTCTCTGCCAAGAACCCAAGCGTGATGCCCGCGTCACAGGACAGTTTCGCGACTGGAGCTGACGAATCCTGAAGGTCGCGACCCTCGCCCGTGTCGATGTCTTCATTCGTTTCGTCCTCGCCGCCTGGGTTGCAGGAAGAAGGGGCTTTCTCAATAAAAGCTTGCATGCACAAGATTGGCGGCTGGGTGATGAACAAACTCTCAAGTCGTGAGACCTTCATTCTGGAGTCCCCTTGGTGTTCGCCCTCCTCGGTCTGCGTTGCACCAACTCTCCTCGTTCTTCCGGCCGTTGAAGCCCTCTTGACTGCCGTGAAGCCAACAATCTTCCCAGCCGCGACTTTACTCATACTGACCTCCAGCCAACATCCTTTCTCCACCTCCCTCCCTCTGCGGATATTCAAGCCTTTGCCGACTACACCGAGCCCAGGAGCCAAGAGAAGGAACTCGTCTGCCGGCCACTTCCACATTGGTAACGCGAAGAAGGCTGTTCTCAAGCCCGGAGCGGAATGTATGACCTCATTCCACAAGCGGCAGACGAGACGAAAGGAGAGGAGGTGGCGTGGAGAGGCGGTCAAATGGGACAGGATCAAGGGAAGGAGGTCGGGCGACAGTAGGACGGAGGGGAGGGAGCAGATTTTGGTGGAGCGAGGACAGTTGTGCGGAAGGAGGGGCATCGAGGGTGGCATTAGATCAGGAAGTGGAGGGGATGGGACAGGTTGACCCGTTGTGTGGGTTTGAGAGAGTGGAACGGGGCGGAAGGGAGACAGAGGGCGCTGGGTGGAAAGACTGGATGGTGGTGGATTTGTCGTAGATGCTGCCGATGGTGTATATGCCGCCGCTCCCGTCGATACTGTAGAAATTGCAGACGCTGTAGATGATGTAGATGGTATTGGGGACACGTTGAAAGTCCGTTGCATCTCCAGCAGTAGATCGTTCAAGTCGACGGCGTTCGCCATGGTGATGAGGAGGTGGCCAATCTACGGCAAAAGAGTACAAAAGAGTATATGTCTAGATGTCCATCGTATATCGCAGGTCACAAGAAATACGAGATGAATGACTGTAAGTCTGATGATATGTAGGGACTCTTCGCCGTATGCATGGCAGGTGATGTACAATAGACAAAAGGATCGTGACTAAAGTGGGAGTGTGAAAGCGATTTGGCCCCCAAAGTGCATCGGCATCCTGGTCCCAGTTTCAGTTCCACACGCCGTGTGAACTGAACGGGCTTGTACCAAACCATCACAAGAACTCCATATACGAACCCCTCATGTGATGTGTCTACAGCACCATCTTCCAGTCGAAGCATAGCAGTACTCTCTGTAAGCATGAAGACCCTCACACGATACGACCCATCGTATCGACGAGTCGTCGTAATGAGCGCTTTCCCGCCATCCCGATTCCCCAGCCACCACCAACCTGCCATGATTTTTCGACCAGGTGAGGTAGGAACAACAAAACTAATGGCCGCCCACGGTGATGTGGCTTACCACGATCATCTACCTTTACCTGCCAAACGTCTCTCTGTTGTAAATCAACGGCGTGGGTATAACGATTTCTTGTTACAGTTGTACAGCGGATTTGTTCATCGACGCAACGATCAGACTCTGGATTGGAGACGGTCATATACACGACGACTTCGACTGAAAGCGAGCCCTGCAACTGCTGCCAACGATCGCAACGACACGAAGAGACGATTGACGACCGATCAACGACGGACGAGCTGCAAAGGCACCACGCGGCCCAATCACATCGACCGACCTATTCTACCACCCTCGAACCACAAGAAAGCATTACCTACCCAGGCTGCCGACCATCTCACTTCAACTACCACTCCAAGCAATCTCGACAAAGCACCCTCAAACAACAACGTCTATCTCCGTGATTGACCCACCAAGCAACATACACATTCCACCACCGAAATGAAAGGCAACATCGTCATCGCGGTGATCATCCTCATTCTCTTCCTCGTGCTGGGATTGATCGGATTCGGAATCTACTGGGCACAGACGAGAGTCGGCAGGGCGGCAGGCGGCGGCAGTAGTGAGGCCACTTCTGAGGAGGCTTGACTATGGCTTGCATCGAGGAGTAAGAGGAAGTATTCTACTGTGAGATGGATGCACGCGAGAGGGTGTGGTGGAAGGTGTGGTTGGAAGAGGACGGGAAAGAGAAGAGAGAAGTGTAGATCAAGGGCTGGAGGGATGGATATACTAAGCACGACATATTCGCTATGAGTTGGGTGGATAGCCTGCAACGAGCTTGAAGGGACCAAGAGCATCAGCGTCGGCGTTTTCTGGTTGAGGACATTGGGACTGAATGACGGACATGAATGTAAAGAATGAGCAAACTACCAAATATCAGGCATCGACGAAAGGAAGAAGAGCCAAACACATCGTTGGCCATGTTTGACCATTTGTATGATTCCATAATCTAGACACGCAAACCACGCATCTTCGCACACATGCGAGTCGGTACGCCGCGTATCCTCCTTTGATACCTATATTCTTCGATCCCAACCTGCCTCCAACCAACCTTCCTCTCATTCTTTCTTCCGCCAATCAAGCTTCCGTTCCTTTGTTCCTCCCAACGGCAAACCTTTGTAATAAGCATCCAAGTCAAAGGTTCCTCCTTCTCCTTCTCGATTCTTGGGAGGTGTAAATTTAGTTGGTATAGAAAAAAGTCACCCAACTCTTCTTCATGAGCAGGGCATCGAACCTACTGCCCCGCACGCATCCGCCTATTCCTAGTTGCGAACTTGTGCTCTGTCTTAACGAGTGCCGAAGATGTATCCAAACAGGACTGCCCCTGCCCTCGCTCTGAACAACGGTGATCTGAAACGGAGACAGGGCGGTTCCTGTACCCTACTAGGAGGGCGCAGCAACGATCGACAACACAGGTAAGGACCTGGTGGGAAAGTATGACCGGAGTTGGGCAACGAATGAGCGCATTACACTCGTTCGAAGCCCCCGACTTTTTCTACTGGGGCTTGCGGCGCCGTGGACTGAGGACAGTGAGGCTGCAGAAATACAGACCGTGACTACGTACGGGAAGCAGTGCTGACTCTGAAAAGCCAATCGATGCCCATTGTGGGCAGGTCTCGACGGATTCTCAACTCTGCATTGGACCGGAGATGTCGGAATCGTCCTAGGGGCAGTATCGGACCCCCAACCCGGTACGCACCTCAGGCTCGACACCCTGCTCGTACTCTCGACTTTCAACACTCAGCAAGTAACACTCTGCTCGTCTTTTGTCAATACCGTCCGCTTCTGCAAGGTAGGGGCATCTACAGGCCTCGAATGGACTGATCTCCTTGCAAACGGGCCGTTTATAATTATCTCATTCTGAGCTCATATATTGAGCACTCCGATGCGCCAACACAAGTGCTACCCAGCCCAAGGATCCTTGATCGTGATGGACTTATAAAGGCCGCCGTCCTGTCCGTGCTTCTCGTCTTCTTTAACCAACAACACTACTGGCTACTCTCCTTCCGCTGCCACCCAACACAACATAACACGACCGTCGCCGTACCGTCACCGAAACCCAACATGAAGTCCATCACTCTGATTGCCGCTGTCTTTATCGGCCTCGTTACTGCTTGGATCGACCCCATCGTACGAGTATCCCTTCCCACATTGACTATCGGCCACGTCTAGACTAACTTTTGTGGGCATTGACAGGAACCCATTACCTACAAATGTCATAACGACCAGGACTGTGCAGGCTCCGTTATTTGCGGCGATAATTTCCACCCGTACTGGTATAGCGACCCTTTTCCGCTTCTGGGCGACGTATTCGTGAATGCTAACGCTTGTCCGCGTCTAGTGACCCAGAGGGTTCCTCCAACGATGACGGATGCGGATGCTTGCAGAATGGACAGTGACGGATGCGGACGCAGGCAGGATGGACAGAGCTCTGCATAGCACGCGCGAGGGATCACAGCGCGCACGAACGCAGCGATACTTGGCCCCCTTTTCGACATTGGTCAATATGACGGAAACTTTTGATCAGATTGGGGCGCGTGGAAACTGTAGGAATGGAGAGAGATTCAACATCTATCGGGAGATATCTAAAGTCCGGTTGGAACTGATGAGATAATCGACGAGTACATTTCAAAGTCACGATTTGGCTCAGCGCGCTACGTACTACTGCGTCGACAGTTTACTGAAGGCGTTCGCCTGCTTGTACCTTTGTATCATCGATAAGCGATGGCTCAGCAAGCGGTGGCTTGGGATAAATGTTAGGGTGGTGGAAGGGTGAATCTACGTTCCGACAAACAACAAAGGTCTCGACTCTCGCCTTGCCAGTCCATCAGCCACTGTTCTCCTCGCCTTGAATCTCATCCTCTCCTTGTAGAACTCACAAAGCCACTGGGTGGACTGGCACCAGCGGCTTCGTCCGCATGGATCATGACATGGCGTCCTCGGCGTTTATGGAACGTATGAACTATCTTCGTGCGGTTGCGGTGGAAGTGGCCTAGAGGAGAGGGGAAGATGGAGTGAGGAGAAGATGGGGTGAAGAGGTTGTGGATTGTCGTGCTGGCGCTGCGGGTCGCAGAGAATCCGCTGGGCTTGGTGGACCAGGGACGCGGTCCTCGTCCGGCGTTATAGAACTACGGAACGGGTTGAGCATGAGGAGCTGGTCGCTGTCGGCTTCGACGTAGGAGCCGCCTTCAGGGTGGTGTTGCGTGGAGAGGGAGGTAATGAGGGAGGTGATGGTCGGAGTGTCTTCCTTCACTTCGGAGACCTTGAAGTGCGGGACGAGAGGTGGCGCGTCTGGCACGACTGTAGACTGAGGAGACATCGGGGGCATTCGTCGTGGTATTTGGTCCCAGCCTTGCGTGGTGTCGTACTCCCATGTCACGCCCATATAGTCCAGATATCGTGGTGGATGAAGATGTGCCATGATCGAAGGGAGAAGACGAGGAATGGCGGTGTAGACAGCTGGCTACGTGGACAATGCATCTGCACGGCCAGCGAGGTCGCGTGTAGTTCATGTCCGCGTTTGATTTTCAGCTGACGAGAAAGATGAAATGTCGAATGCGAGAATGTTGCGAAGGGTCTGAGAAGGAAGGAGAGAACTGACAATGCCTACCTCCCTGCATGCTACGTTGACGGCGAGTGAGACTTCGAAGAAGACCACAACGCTTCCGAACGAGTATCCATACCATAACCAACAACTCGGACTCTTGATGTGGTGTTTGAATGAATTGCAAGACTTTGGCAGTCAACATCAAATGGAACTGGAACCCCCAGCGGACCCCTCTCCGCGATCTACAGCGGCTGACATCGTCATTCATCTACACTCGATCTCCAAACTCTAGATCATTTTCCCCTCCTGAATCTACGGATACAATCTTCATACATACCATACCATACATGCCTGCGCAATCATTCCCTAGAATATCTTTCAATGCCTGTCTACAGGCGATCAGTATGATACCTTGGACACGACACGCGACAACGTCCTTCCAGATCATCGAAGATGGTTGAGGACGCCTTTGGAAGACTCGAGGTAATTTGATAGGCTGCATTGCGAGCAGAGTGATCGCTGACAATGGTACCACTCCACACTCTCAGGCTGAGTATTGCCCTCCTCTAGACCCTGCGCTGCTTTCTGCGATCCTCTCCGACTACAACTTGAGCGAAGAAAGAGATGTACGAGATGCGAGAGCTACGTTGGACCCATTGAAAGAGTCGGCTTTGTTGGAAGAAGAGCTTGGTTTTGACGCTTCTGGAACGGGCGGAGGAGAGCTTGGAACCGAAGACCATGGTCGGGCAGCGTCCAGTCGTGGAAGCGCATCAATCTCCAAAGTCACAGACTTGTCGAGTCTATCGAATGGTGTAGCGTCTCTGGACCTCGATCGTGCTGCGCGAGATGGCTCAGAGAACGGCAGCACAGAAGACCTGGAGGCTCTGAGCGAGGAGGATAAGATCTCCACGCTTGTGGCCGTCTTCGAAGGACGCGTAACGCGATACAGCGTCCAACATACCCTCAAGAAATGCAATTGGAAATGGCATCCGGCCATGGAAGAACTGCTCAACCACGTCTACCTCAACGACACCGACAACAGCTCCGACGAAAAGAAGGTCTCGACTAAGAGCATCGACGCCTTCTCCGAAGAGAATGTCCACCGCAGAGGACGAAAGGGCAAGACCAGGCAAAAGGCTCTTCGAGTTCGCGACGTCAATACTGCATCCTCCACACCAGAAGGATCTCCTGCTCCGGGTACCAATCGATGGCAGTCTTCCGCCCAAGACATCGATTTCGTTGCGTCGCGGGTCTCCACTCCTCGTGCAACCGTCGCATCGATCTACAACAAGAACAGCAGTTCTCTTCCCAAAACCATCTCCGCAATCCTCAAGCTCGAACGCGCAGACGACTTCTCTCAGCCTCTATCAAACCCTCTCATGATCGCCAATGCACACGACTTGGAATCAGACTTCCCGTCTCTCTCAGAGCCCTATATCAACGCCTTGATCTTCGTCACCCACCCATCACTCGCTACCGCCAACGATCTCGCCGCGGCCCTGACGCGTCCTCCGTCCCCTCCACCCAATGCAGGAGGAATCCAGATCATCCCGCAATACGCCAAACCTAATCTCGACTTCTCTGACGACGATCATCTCTCCGTCAGATCATCTCGACCAGTTTCCTCCGTCTCCCACTCCGACTCCACCGCCCTCGCTGGAAGCTATGCTCAATCCCGCTCCGTCGCTCTTGAACAAGCCCGTGCGGCACATCGTCGCGCCAAGTCGAATCGCTTGATGGCTGGCGCGGCAGCTTACTACCACCAAGAAGCCGCGTCCTACTCCTTCCTCTCCTCGGCCGCTACTGCATCCGCAGCAGATCATCTCGCGTCCAGCCAGTCCACTTCGAACTCGGTCGATCTACACGGCATTGACGTCCACAATGGCGTGCGTATTGCTCGGGAGAGAGTGGAGGCTTGGTGGAGCGGACTCGGCGAGCACAGGGTCAATGGACGGGTTGGAGCAGAGGGAAGAAGTGAGGGGTTCCGAGTTGTGGTCGGGAGGGGCACGCATAGTGTGGGTGGAAAAGGCAGGCTGGGACCGGCGGTAGGAGGCATGTTGAAGAGAGAGGGTTGGAGGGTGCAGGATGAGGGTGCAGTGTTGTGGGTGAGAGGAAGGACAAAATGATATCTCTTTGATCACAGTGTCCGTGAAATCCAAGTGCCATCCAAGTCTTCCAACTCGAGCGCTGGAAGTCACTCAGACTGCCTGCATGCAGCTGGCACAGGCACAACGAGAACATTTAGCCACGGCGCGTTGAGACCAAGCACAATGGAATTCGATCATCCGAAAGGCCACACCGAGGATCAGCTCCGCGGCTGGTCGACCACGCAAGTTTGTGTCTAGATCATCTCACCTTGCCCTCTCCGCTTCGAGAGTCTGATCTTCGACGGTTTTACTACTTCACGCACGCCAGCTCGATAGCGACACGAAGTCATTGAAGACGCAGACGGCTAGCCACTACTATGAAGTTATCGCAGTTCTGTGCATTGCCTCCCGCATGGTCAGCGGTTCACTCATATCGCGAGTATCACCTTCTCTACCACTTCTGTACCACCATACACTTACCAGCTTTTGCGCGATCGGCCATTGACCTCGACGACAGCAGCATCTTCTCGCCATTCCTGCATTCCTGCTGCTGCACCGTCTTCTCCCTACATGCTCCTATAGACAGGGCAAAGTCCGACGGGAGATGTTTCGAGGTCTTTGTTTTAAGACCCGGGACGCGAATCAAACTAGTTTAGAGGGTGGTCGGAGGCTCGATCGAAAGGGGAGTCAAGACTTTGAAGATGCGGTAGAAGTATGGCAAAGACATTTCATCGTCATAATCGGGGTATGTACAATCAACACTGCTTCCGCCCCGCCAAATCGTAAATGCTCAAAAATTCCCCAGACACCTTTTTTCCATGCAACTGGTACTGAATCGTACAACTAGTACTTGACTGGAGCAAAGCCACCAGTGGTGTTGTTCACCACGGACGACCTGCGCTCCTCCTGAACGTCGACAACAGACAGTCGCTTCTCATCGTAGTGAACAGTCTGCACGACACCACCAACCGCACCGCCCTCGAGCGAAGTGGCAATGACCTTCTCGCCCTTGATGCGGAGGATGTGCATGCCGTGGCGGAACCAGTGGAAACCGACGTAGGCGAGCACAACGACGAAGGCGATGGTTGGCACCACGTACGAGAGCTTGGTGGTGTGGGCGTCGGCGACGGCGGCCTGGATAGGAGCAAAGACGGCTCCTCCGGACACGCCCATGACGAGGATACCGGCTCCACGACGGGTGTTCTTGCCCAAGTTGGCGGTTCCGAGCGTGAAGATGCAGGGGTACATGGGTGCCATGAAGAAGAAGACGACGATCAAAACGGCGGTACCGGCATCACCGCCTGAGGAGGAGACAAAGGCGGTCAAGGCGATCGCGCAGGAGGTGTAGATGACGAGGAGGAAGTTGGACTCCAAGACAGTCGCGATAGCAGTGGCGATAAACCGACCAACGGTGAAGGTAATCAGAGCGTAGGACAGCATCTGGGATGCCTGGGCTGGGGTGTAAGTGGCGCTGTCGGTCGCGTAGTTGATGAACAAGGTGCCGATGGAGACCTGAGCGCCGACATAGCAGAATTGCGCAATGAAGCCGCAGATCATGTTGTACTCCTTGTAGAGAGGCTTGTCTGCCTCGACGCCGCCGAAGTCGTCGATGGAGTCGCCGCCGACAATGGAACCAGCACGCTTCGCGCCTTCAGCGACTTCCGGGAGCTTCGCAAACAGGAACAATATTGCCACAGCAGCGCCGGCGCAGGCAACGGCCAGGTAGACGTATTGCACGTTGGTGAGGTTGTCGTTTCCGTCGCCGAAGAAAGCCTTGGAGGCGATGAGGGGCCCGACGAAAGAAGCGACACCGTTCCAAGACTGGCAGAACTGGAGACGAGCAGACGCGGTGCATGGGTCTCCAATAACAACGGCGTAGGAGTTGGCAGCGGTCTCGAGGGTCGCAAGACCACAAGCAATGACGAACGTGCAGGCGAGGAAACCGCCGAATGTTGCCGTCTTGGTGTCCTCGGAGGCAAAGTGCGCAGTGGGCCAGAACATGACGGCGCCGATGGAGTAGAGGCAGAGACCCATGATGATGGTGAACTTGTAGCCCTTGCGCTTCATGACCTCAGCGGCAACCGGGGAGAAACAGAAGTAACCACCACCAAAGTACATGACCTGGAGACCGGTAGATTCGAGTCTGGTGATGTCGAGGACGGTTTGGAAGTGCTTGTTGAGCACATCGAGAAGACCGTAGGAGAAACCCCAGAGAAAGAAGAGGGAGATGACCAGCGAGAGAGGGAAGATGAGCTTGCGTCCGGTCAGGTAGCCGCCAGCCACCTGAGGAGCGTCGGTTGGAACACCACCGCCGGCCATAGTGAAGGACTGGCGTGAGGTGTTGTTCGGTCAAGGTAGGTGGATGAGGAAGAAGGTAGTGCAATCGATGGAATGAACGACGAAGGACAGGTCGGTGATACCAAGAAGAACCAGGTTGATTGGATGAGGTGATGATGAGAATGAAGTGTGTGTCCGAACGACGGGCAAGCCTGGAGCCTTATATGACTGGGTCTCACGTCGACTCTCGACTGTCTCATGGATGCTTGCTCGCTCTGTATACATACCCCAAACGAGGTCAAGTGGTACGCCTTCTCCATCTTCGAAAGTCTCGACCAGACGGCAAGGCAGAGTTCAACAGAGTTCAACCCTACGCCGCTGGGGTTAACCCCGTTTGGGTTGATAGGCGCGTCCAGAGACCAGAGTTTTGGCATGCGGCTCTCCAGAGCAGACTGCTGTCCAGTCCGGAGACTGAGAGAATCCACTCCACTGTAATCGGTCCGTCCGTAGAGCATAGACTTTGGCGGGTGTTGGCAGATTGCAGTGCTCTCGTTGGTCGTCGGACAGACACCGAGGTCGGCTCGCTGCCCGCGCGCTACTCGTTCGTTCGTCCACCTCGGACCGTCAAGAGCCGGCTGCATGATGATGATGCGTGCCACTGCCGGCCGTGGTACTGTAGAACGCCTCCCCATCCTTTTACCCTGCACAGCTGGGGAATTTGGTGTAACTGTAGGGGATGCTCATGCCTGCTTCCTGGGGCGAACGGTCCACCATGTCCCATGGGGAAGATTTGGCGGGAAAGTGGTGGTGTCACTGGTGTCACTGGTGTGGCTTCACTGGCTTGTCAACGCCTTCCGTGGAGTCGTCCCAGAACATTTCAAGTCTCAACTCATTCGTTGCCGCTTGCTGTGTCGCACTCGCGACCAAACTGACCTCGCCTTACCTGGTCGGTCTTTGATGGTCTTCTTTGGCTTGGCGAAGAGGAGAGTGTCACGCGAGCCTGCACATCCCTCGCGGAAACGGGGCATCTTTCGCATTTCTCAAGACCGATCTGCAATGTCTCGACTACGGTATGATGTGCAGGTTGAAGAGCCAAAGATGTTTTGTTAGTGTGTGGATGTACTCCCCAGAGCGGACAGTCTCGTTTTCCGGATCATCATTCAGTGATCGTGGGCAAAACGCCTGCAGACATGACAGATCTGCTTTTGTTCGCGGGGTGCAGAACCTTCTCCTCACTCTCCACTCTCCACGATCGCGAAACGGATTCCCTCCAACCGCGCTGCTTCGACCTGATCAGTGATCACACCATCTCGCCCTCGTCGTCCACATCCTCAACCTCCTCTCAGTCTCACCCATTGACGCTCAGACCATAGTTGAAAAATCCGTAGTCGACGCCGTCAGCACTCTAGCACTGAGCAGAGACCTGCAATTACCGACATTCGGCTCGCCCACCCTTCTAGCGCCACGCCATCGAAGGCGCGAAGAACAAGTTCTGGCGGAGGCTGACACGCGAACCAAGATTTCGCCCCTTTGGCTGACTTTTTTTTCTTTTTTCTTTTTTCACCGCTTCCTCCCTCCCTTCTAGCGCCCTTCTAGCGGACTTATTCAGCCGCATCTACACGCATGATTCGGCCCTACTTGCTGCGAGTCACGGCCAGAATGGTCCTCTCACTTGTCCTATTGGTTGCGACTGCATCTCTGAACTCCGAGTCTCGCGGCCAAAGCGAGATCTGAACTCGTATCGCTATTTTGCCGACGCCACACTCCGCCGATACCCCCAGGTTGAACTTCGATCCGAGACTTCTATCGATTCGGCGCAATTTCGCAGGGCTATTGCGATCTGAAGAGTATGCAGGGGCATGCCAGGCAGGTGCTTCCCGTGCTTGTGATCTCGCCGACGGGACGCCGAAGTGGTTGCACTAGCCTTGTACGCTGAATGATGGCTGGGCAGAGTATATGTTGTCGTGATCGAACGCCATGGTTCCTCCGTCCAGATCGGTGGACTGGTCTGGACTAGAAGCCCTCGAATGAGTCGCTGAGAGGCGAGCAAAAGGTCTCAAGAGTCGAAAGTTCTGGGGAGAATTCACGTTGTTGTGAACCATCGCAGGGACCCATGTCATGGGCCCATGCCCAATTGCCCATGGGGAACCGAAACATGGTTCCATCTGCTCACCCGCCATATCGATCCACTCCTCCCCCAACAAATCCACTTTCGAGATCGTGGAGAAAAAGGGCCTTCTTTTCTCCAGAGTCCCCAGATCTGATCTCAACCATGGAACGGAGCTCAGGGACAGGGAGGAAGTATGCAAGGCATCTCACTCGAGATCCCCAGGTCTCAATATACAACGTGTCTCCATCATTGCGTTCAAGTGCGTGGAGAACGAGGTCAGGGAAGGAGAGCAAGGGCAAGGGCAAGTACGTGTGCTTAAAATACAGAACACCACGCATCAAGAGAATCCGTCCCACAACGACGTCAACCTCGTGTTTGATATCGCACTGACCGCAGCAACGTCTTCGCGCACCACTCCCACGTGCTTCCTTGCCCAAGGCAAATTTGCTTCTCCGCGACAGCTTTGCATTTGCACCGCAAGCTCAAAGCGGACAGGCGGTTTAAAAGTGTCTGCTCGTGCGACGGCCCAACCAGGTCACATCGCGCATCCGTCTCCGCTAACATATCGAGCGAGCTCCGTCAAACTGAAACCTGGCATCGCTAAGGTCTCTTACGCAAGCAGCTTATGACCTCGAATTGCGAATTTCAAGCCAGTCGGCCTCTGCTATGCGATACATGCAGCACGAGCATAGGCGTTCATGAGAATGGTGGGAAGAATTCAAGACTGCGAGCATCTGAGGTTCTGACCCCTCGACAATCCCAGAAAGAGGAGGCGTATATACCGTGGCGTTCGCTTGGTCGGGCAGTACGACAGGTCAAAGTAGGCGACAGTCGACCTTGTGGGCGGTCAGACGATTTAAAGAGCAGGGCGAGGTAGGCATGAGAACTGGACACGGGAGTCGTGATCAATCTGCGACGGGCGTATCATGGGGTATCTTGTAGGCCTTTGATTGCTGGTGTTCTGCCAGCTGGACACAGGTATATGTCTTCTACACAGTGAAGTATTGCGTTTCCAAGCTTGGAACGACGTCTTTGCTTCCTCTCGGGGAAGCAGCACTGCTGGCGGGCCGCTGTTGCCAAAATTCATCAATCGTGAAAAGACATGCTGCGATCGACTCGAAGTCATGTCATTACCTCTTTGCCCACGGAGCAGCCGTAGCGTTCATGTCTGCCGGTGGTTGGGGTCTTCGTTGACCCGGCGCTGGCACATTCGCACTTGGCGTGATCGGAGCTCGTCCACCAGCACCGACATTGCTCGCGGCCCACGGCGCTCTGGTCGACGGCATACCCGTGCTCGCCTGCATCTGCGGCAACGAAGCGCCCACTTGACTTCCCGGCTTCGCCCACGGCGCAGCGGTACCCACCGAACTGCTCGACATTGGCGGCGGCGGCACATCCTTACTCTTCGGCTGCTGCGACGCATGTACCGACCCTTCGCCCAGCTTCGGCGCGTCCGGATCCCTCTCCCACCGCCACAGACTCCCGAAAGGAAAATGCTGCACGACCGGGAACTTGCCCAGCACCTCGGCCGCGTACATCTTCAACATACCCTTGTTGATCTTGCCCCATCCGTCTTTGATGCCGCTGATGTCGTACAGAACCGGGGAGTGTTCCCAGAACGGACCGCGTTTGACGTCGTGGATGAATTGGATGGCGGAGAAGTACATGTTGCTCGACGCAAAGTCGCGGACGAGGGTCTTGTCGGCCACGGAGGCGGGGGATGGCGCGGTCGGGAGAGAACCTTCGGTCGGGATGGGAGAGGAGGATGTGATGGCGGGCCCGAGTTGTGCGGAGCCGAAGATGTAGGGTACGAAGGAGTGGTCGTCGAGACCCCAAACGCCGTGGGAGCCAGCGGGTTCGAGCGTGTAGGTCAGGATGAGGCGACGCATGAGGGTGAGGTAGCTGTCGTGAGTTGTCAGTTTTGTTGCGTGAAGATGTTTGTGGCAGATCCTACGGTTGAATGACTCCGATGACCATGGACTGTTCCTCGCCGGCTTCGAACAATCCGATTTTCCAAAGACAGCCCAGAAATGCGATGAAACTCAACTCATGTCCTGTGCCGTAGTCGAGTCTCTGCGCGCTACCGAAGCTACCGACGAGGTACAGCTGAAGTTCATCGCGAAGTGCCGTTCGTTGAGGGGAGTCTTTGACCGGTTCGGACAGCTGGCTGCCGTCGAGATATTCGTCCAGTAGACTCGTAGCATTCTCCTCCATTAACCGAAACCAATCCCTGAATGCCACGTTTCCGAATCTTCTCGGTCCTGTATCTGGAGGAGCCCGTTCAATTAATTCTGTCAGACTTGACAGCATGTCTTGAAGACGAAGAACATTCCGAGAAAGTGGTGGAGGCGAGTCGAGTGTGCATGGGTTTGTCGAGGTTCCATCGGAGGATCTCATGGGGAACATCGATCGTGTGAGTTGGAGGAGCCATTGCATTAAATCCCGATATGCCAGTGAGGAGAGGAAGAAGTTCAGGTCGTCGCCATCGTTGATCTTCTTGGCTGGGGTTGAGAATTCGTGATGGGAGATGTCTTGGACGCGAGAGAATGAGCCCGGCGCTTGTTGGCCTGACCGTGTAGCCATTGTGTTATTTCTCACTTCCTGCACGTCCTTTGTTCCTTGTTGCCAGTTTGATGGAAACGCTTTCTGATTGCTTGAGATATGTCGATTGAACGTGGAGTTTCGACTTTAGAGTTGGTGGCGCTTGTTCTCACTCTAGCCTCATTGAGTCTAGCAGATTTGGCATAGCAACCACAGAAACCTCATTTTAGTTGTTGTAGAGCGCGAGGTCAGCTTACATATTTGATAGAACATCGAATATTGAGCACGCGCATTCGACTTTGCTACCACCGGACCGGTACTAACGATGGAAAACGACGACGAGCCGGTTGGGTCCGAGTCCGACGGCCTCGTAAGGAATCTAGGCGCAGACTTACCAGAGGCCGACGGCATAGGCTTTGCGAGTGACGATGAACCGTACATCGAGATCAGACCGCAGAACAAAGCCTTTGCCGTGATTGACAAGAGACAACCTGCGCCAGTCATTCCCGCAACTAGAAAGTCCACAGGCAAGCTCACACGCCCGAGCCGCCCGAGCGAGCGACCTGTCCCTGCTCGAGGCCTCGCGCACACTGCTCCGAATGGGCAAAGGAAACTAAAGGGGCCCGCGCGGGATCCCATGACATTTGATGAATCGCCGAGGAGACCTGTGCTCCTACCTAGAGCTGCTCAGCCTGCGCAGTTCTCGCCAACGCGAAAGCGGAAACGACAAGCGGAGGCACTGCAGCAGACTGCGGCAGATCCTGCAGTCGACGACGAAGTCCCAGTGGAGCAGCATATTTCCGAACAGGAATCGGATGCAGCCCCAGGAGCAAGTGATCAGGAAGTCAGCGGTCAGGAAGGGTCAGGAAGTCAGCGGTCAGGATGAAGCCCTCGCTCGGGAGCCGCCCCCGAAGCGGCGGAAGCAGCGGCGCGAGAATGGCACTGCATCGAGAAGATCTACACGGCTCCACCACCCTACAGATGAGGACGCGTCCCCAGGCCACGCTGAACTTGTCGAGCAAGTCGAGGATAAGCCTCATCTCAAGCCTGGTCCAGTCGCAAATCTATTTTCGCTGTATCCAGAAGGAGACACCACTTCAGTTGAAGTCAAGAAACCGACTGTAGAGGAACTGCAGACCGTTCAGCGTAGGCATGCTGCAACCTCGCGCGTCGCCAGAAAGGAGAAGCCTCGGCGCGATCGGACGGGACAGCCGGCCGATGGCGGAGCACAGGTCGGGGCGTCAAGCAGAGCTACGGATGGTCCGGCTCGAGGCTCAAGCCGAGGAGAAGGCTCAAAAGTATTCCAGCAACCGCGTGAAGCCGCAAGACCGGGGCCCAGCTCCTCGAGACCGGCGATGACGGAAGACGATACTATAGTAGACGAACGCGACGACGCTACGCTCTTCGACTCTACGACCAGGAATCCAGGCTAACCGACATCTACTCGGCGCTCGATGACATAGGTTGGTCGCATCGGGAGGGTGTGCAGTACGAGCGCGCCGAGATCGACCTCGAGGATCCGGAGGTCATGCGCTTGAAGAAGCTGTGCCGAAAAGCGAGAGAAAAGCTCAAGCAGCCATCCGACGTATCAAATGACCTTCCATGCATGGAGGAGCTGGGCGAGATTGAAGACGGGCTGCAAGATTTGGACAGCAACCAAGCATACTTCAAGAGTAAAACGAAGATGAAGAACATCTACTTCTACCTGGTTCCGAGTCTCGTGCGACTGTTGAGGGAGGCCATCCGATACTTCCATGCAAATGACAACCTGGCATCTGCACGATCCTCGATTACCATCGACCATGTCCATTTGGTCGTCCAGCTCATGCGTCCAATTGTCAACTTGAGAAGCACACTGGAGAAATATCTTCACAAGCCTGATGGACTCAACTTGAAGCTGCCAGTCAGGAATGGCATACTATTACCCCTCAACCGGGTGCGAGTCGCGTTGCAAGGCGTTGTAGCCTCGCACGATCGTCGGGAAGAACAAGCACGTCAACGGGCCCAAGACGCCGTCTTGGCCGCAGAGCGTGAAGAGCGATGGGTTGAGGAGGAGGAGGAAGCCCGACGCAGGCGAGATCAGAAGCGAGCATGGCAGCAATTGCACATCGAGCGCCGCGGTGTTGAATACATCATTGATTCCGTGGCGAAGCTGGACCACCTCGCCGTCCCACCCCTAGTGGATATTGACCATAACGGCGAGATCTTTGAGCGAATCTCGCTCTTCACAACTCGCGTCGGACCTCCTCCGAGCAAGACCACGGCGGCAAGGGGCAAAATACGGTCCGATCATGAGCTCGAGGCTTTACAAGCCGGTCTCAAGGCGTACGCAGGACCACGTGTCTATCAGCACATTTTCAGCACATACTGCATCAAGCACGGCGTACTGAATGACTGGAGCGTTACGGAGATCGTGACCATGGCGGCGGACATTGTGGCGGTGGAGAAGAGGGAGCAGATGCGGGAGAAAGGCTACGTCGACGATTGGGTGGAACAGATCCCACTCTGGACGGCGCCGAACCCGAGACTTGTGGAACAGGCGCAAGAGAATCAGGCGGCGATCGAGGGACCTGATCATGACGATGATGAGTGGATGGAGATGTGAAGTTCAAGGAACGGGGTGTAGGCGCTCGTGTTGCGATGACCGACGGGAGTGAGGCGGTGAGCTTCATCGTGACACGCAACCCGCAAGCATGAAACCACGCATGAACACATACCGCATTGGAGAGGCAGACGTGCCCTGCCCTCAATACTCACACCGGCTGCGTTCCGGTCAAGCTGGAACTGCAAACCTCGAGGGTTACACAACGAGCATGCGAAGTCCAATCATCGAGAATCGGAGAGAGTCCAGGCGACGCCACTATTATCTCTGTGTCACACGAGACACTTTTGCTCAGCCCATCGCATTGAGAATGATACCTTGGCGCCGCAACGGACTTGTTCGCAATGGCCATTCTAGTCTCAATGCGCGTGCAGAGTTTTCTTGGGCGTGCTATTGCGGCTTGCCCGAGCTGACCGGTCTCATGATGGGGAAGAAGGAGCATCTACACTTGCAGGACGAATATAAATACCAGCAAAGACGCCGCGCCAGTTTGAAGAGCCCCAACCAAGCACATCGACACATCCAAGAACATGCGCTCCTCGGTCTACTTCCTCTCGGCACTCGCTATCCCCTTCACCAATGCCAATGCCAATGTCGGCGACCTGTGCGACTATGAAGGCATCCAGGGTAGCTGTCAGCCAGCCAGCAACTGCACACAGGGCAAGTCGATACAGTGTTCGAGTAAATCACACAGAATACTAACATCAGCGCACAGGCTTTGTCCTCGGTGACCTTTGCACTTCCGAATCCGCCGACTTGAGCTGCTGCATCGCCGAGCCCTGCACAGGAGAAGCCTGTCCCTCCTCCGACCTCTTCTCTCGCGCGGACAACTCCCAAGTCGACGTCGTCTTCTGGATCAAAGCCTTCATCCCCAAAGATGTCAAAGGCGTGACGCACCCCTGGCCCAAACACCCCGGCGAGACCATGCTCAGCGGTCTCTGGCAATGGCTCGAATGGCTTCCCAAATCCGGCGGCTGCTTCGTCACCGATCAACGCACGTTTTCCAGCTCGATCTCCGCTTCCGCGCGCATGCACTCCCAAGCTTCGGTCAGCATCTCCGCAAAGAAGTATTCCTGGAAGCACATCCACCGCTGCGGAGAAACGCTCAAAGTCGACTGCGACGACGGAAAAGTCAAGAAACGCGGCACGGCGAGCACGAAGGATATGAAGTTCACGCTCAAATCCGGTTCGACGAAGAAGGTCGTGTTGAACTACGTGGGCAAGGCCGGGAACCCGCTCGTCATTGCTCCCGCTATTGATGTCGTGGGCACATTGACCGTGGATCGCGTCAAGAAGTTGGTCAGCTTCGAGGGCAAGGTGGATGAGTTCCCGGCGTTCGAGGCGTATGCTACGCTGAATGGCTTCGGGCCGTACCTGGTCGCGAAGATTGGGCCAAAGAAGGGTGCTGGGCCGGACAGTCTTGCGGGCGGAGCGAATCGGAGGTTCGCTGGGACGATCTATATCTGAGCGGTGGTCTAGTTCGTATGCGGACGATTATATCTGCTTTGGGACGGGAAGAGAGTGTCTCGACGGACTCTTTTGACGAAGATGGGTTGCAGCATGCTTGGCTTTTGGGAGCTGTCAATGGAACGATGAGGTAGTTACCTATACCTAGGGAACGAAAGAGTCCTACGGCTTGACAAAGTAGCCTCAATGTTGACTTGCTCTCGTGCCAAATGAAGTTTTCTTCCATATGAAACATCAATAGTATAGCCCATTCACTCCAAACTTCAATTTCATGTGACAAAACCTTACCCCACAAAAGAGCAGCGGAGCCCACTCCGGGTACCTGCTGTCTGTGATGTCACCTTGATGATGTCCTTGTCGGCACATCATGATGCATCTGATGACTTTTAGACGAAGACATTGACGGATTCTTCAACAAATCTCACCTCTACTTCGCACCACTCAAATACTTCAATACCAGCTCCCAGCTCGCTCACCATGTTCGCCCGCACCCTCCGCCAAACCGCTCTCCGCCGGACACCCTTCATCACGACCCCACAAACCTCCCGTCTCGCCGCTTCTCAATCATACACCACAACCGCCGTCCGCTCCGCGAAGAAAGGCGCCGAAGCCCGCGACTCCATCTCCACCGAATCAACCGAGTACTCCAAATCCGGCGGTGACGGAGCGAGCTCAGTCGTGGAAGACGCAGCTTTCAACCCAGACAAGACGCGACCCGAGGAGCAATACGAGACAGCAAAGAAAGAGGCCGGCGGGGTACGTATTACGACCCCTCAACTTTGATAGACGAGGTTGAACATGCATCACTAACGAGGATGAAAACCCCGCCTGCAGGAATCCGAGAACCCGTTGAGCGTCAGCCCCGCGAATCGTGCTGTCAGTCCGACGACGGGTGAACAGCCGGGAGAGCAAGGAGGGAAAGACGAGTCGAAGAGTGAGGTTGGAGGTGGAGAGAGGGCGAGGACGAGTGGTGGGGGTTCGCCGACGAAGAGTGGAGGGGGGAAGTATGGTGGTGGGACGGCGGGGAGTGCGTGAGGGGATGTATTCCGATTGGGAAGAGATGAGAGGAGGGGTAGTCGTGTTGCGTGTGGGCGATGGGATGTGATGGGGTAGAGTGGACGTGGGAGAAGATGTGGACTACATCGTGAGGATGAAGTTTACTCCCTCTCGCGTATGGATGTCGTTGGAAGTAGATCATGTTCAATTCGAGCATTCCCAGAGACTATGGTCATTCTGCCACACATTATGAGGAATTATCAAGCAGACAATCCAGCAAGGGTCGCAATACAAAAGCCAAAGCAATCAGCAATCAGCATCACAATCCTCACAATTTTTGAACGCATCCTCAACACCACCGAAGGCTTCTTCGACCTCTCATCCCGCGTAACCTCTGAAGTCCTCTTCTCCTCGGGCCTCATCAACGTCAACGAGTCCATGACAATACTCGGCCGACTCACCAGGGTATTGAAGGCATCCCAGGGATCTGTCACGAGCTCTCTGACGAGCAGAGCGAGGGTCTGGGTCAACGATCCGAGGAACAAGTGCGGCTTGACAATCATTTGACCAGGGGGAGACTTGATAAAGTAGAGAGAGAAGGCCACGTTCGACTGGACCGCGTGATGTCTGAACAAGATTTGAAGTTCACGATTTCCAGGTCATCGTGCTTGTGCGTACATGCTCCGGTGTGGAGGTCATAGTCGGTATAGCTCTTGATCATGCCCTCTTTGACGGTCGGGCCTCGCGGAACGTTGATGTTTTTCGTATCTCTGTCGGCCGATGATGGTCGCTGGAGGCAAGGCAGGAGATGGTATGAGAAGATTTTCAGGCGGATTCCTGGCCGAACCGGCTTGTGGCTATCGTCGGCCGCCATGACGGCGATGCGAGGATGTGCGGGAAAGATGGTGAGGTTGGAACGGAAATGACGATTAAGACTGATTGATGGCCGTCAAACGGATTGCTTTGGGTGGGTGGGTAGCCAACGCAAGCACTATGCATCGACCCGCAGCGACCCAAACGTGCTGCTGCAGACACTCGGTGAACACGTTGGCAAAGCTGTGGCTCTCGTTCCGTCTCCACGCCTTTCAGACGGTTGGTCCACCAAAGAGTGCTCATTCCACCCTGGTTACAAGTCAGCGTCTCGAAAAAAAAAAATCCTCACGGAAAACCTGACTGGGAGCTGGTCTTGTCAGAACAACTGAGCAACCAAGTCAGCTTGCAGAGGCCCGAGGTGACTGGACGGCAAGGGAGGAAGGAAGGCACCGACGTATGATGTCGGAGCAACGTTCTTCCAAGAGACATTGCAGGTACACGC
The DNA here is from genome assembly GCA_000223825.2 of Zymoseptoria passerinii SP63. Taxonomy (NCBI): domain Eukaryota; kingdom Fungi; phylum Ascomycota; class Dothideomycetes; order Mycosphaerellales; family Mycosphaerellaceae; genus Zymoseptoria; species Zymoseptoria passerinii. Next base: position 26,642 of record AFIY01000844.1, on the reverse strand, counting down.
GGATGCTCGCATCTTCTCTGCCGATGTGCAAATATGAGTCCGAGGCGTGTCAGGGTATAGGACATGTCAACAACGAGAAAAGGAGAGCAGCAGGGTATGCCCAAGTATTCGCCCGTGAACCGGTTATGTACAATGGTGTAGGTTCGCTGTCGACGTCAGCAACATCGCTCTATTGCAATCAGCAGGAGATGCCGTCGACTCGTATATCGTATATGTGATGCAAGGCCGTGATCATGGTCAGCTCGGCGGATGTAGAGGTTTTCGCGCGTAGCACACGACGCTGTCAAGATGTCATCAGCCAGACATATCAACATGAGAAACCAACGCGGCAATCTACTCACCCTTTCTGCCAACCGTGGATCTTCCTCGTTACTGCAGGATCGCGAATGTCAGCATTCCTCATCCATGGTTCTACCCACTCATATCCGAAATGCAGCAACTCACCCGTCTCCTTCCTCACCTTCGCAATCAAAACCCGCGCCTCCTCCGCACTCCACCCCAACACCCTCGTAAACGGCGCCATGGTAAACCCCTCCAGTCCCTCCAAGAAATTCGCACAGCTAAACCGCCCAATCTCCTTCATCCTCGCATCTCTCGGCCAATCATTCGTCGGCCGCTTGACGACCTGGAAATGTACATCCACGAACCCGGAGTCCTGCAACATCTGGGGAAACTCATGCACCTTTGGTATAGGCTTTCCGATCTGAGCGAATGCTTGTTCGAGCAGTGACCACCATTGCACGGAGGGTGCGTTGGCCGGCAAGCTGTCGTCGTCGGAGAACGTCCCGCATTCGAGGTCGACGAGCTCGTACCAGCCGCCGGGTTTAAGAGCCGAGTAAATCTCCTTGTACAACGTCGGATGTGAGGATACAGAGCCCATGAGGAAGCGGGAGTGGATCATGTCGAAGCGGTTCTCGCCGAAAGTCCTGGTATATGCCAAACAAACTCGTCAGCCCTCGCGAAACAGCTTCAATCATTTCCAATGTCTCGGTGTGTTTTTGGTGTTACCGACCACTCATGCTCAAAGTCGTCCACCTCGAACCGACAGTTCGGTGCCACCCACTCCGGTTGCACGGGACTGAGGTCCGTGCCGAGGATCTGACAGTCGGGGTATTGATCCGCCATGTCGATCGCCCATATGCCCGTCCCTGTGCCAATGTCGAGGATCTCTTTCGGGTCGGAGAGAGGACAGAGGTGGAGTCGGCCGTCCATTTGGAGTCTTTGGTTGTGGTGCTCGAGGTCCATGCGGTTGAGCTCGGTTTCGTCGTTGGGGAAGTGGTATTTGCCAGCCTGGTCTGTGGGAGTGAGGGGAGGGATGTTAGTGGAGATGTCTGATGGGATATATCGCTTCGGGGGCGAGGTGGGAGAACGGGTTTCTCGAGAACAGCCGTTGAGAGAACGTACAGGCGTGATACCGTCGACCATGCTCGAACTGGTACTTTGTGATGGCGGAGAGCAGACTTGTGGAACTGCTGGCGAGTGATATCCTGCGCGATGTCCATGTATATATCAGCACCGCCAGAGAACGGAAGGACGGAACATTTCTCTCTCCACCATACCTGTCTCCGCCAAAAGTGCTATCGTGATCGGTGACCTCGTCGACCTCCATGACTTGGGCCAGATTGGTGGGCTCCTGGTTGTCGTCTCGAGGATTGAGGTTCATATCGGCGTGGAAAGCGAAGGCATGTGGTCTACCGAGCAATGCAAGAACGGGATAGATATGGCTGGTGATCGGCAAGGCAATAATGTTCAAGGTGGTGTGAGTTCCGCGGACGATTAGAAGCGTAATAAGTCTCCTCCATCATCCCGGGGCACATTTGTCTTTCTCTTGTCTCATCGACCGTGAACTTTCTCGCACGCGGCAGTCGAGACAGACTGGAGGCGTTAAAACTCAATTTCTTGTCCGCGCCGGTAGAGCGTGGAAAGGTACCGGCCGTTTTTCACTTCGCGATGTGCCGGCATCGGGGCATCTGTTCTTGCACGTCCTCCTAGAAACACCCCCACTGCCTGCAGCTTTCAATCCCTCCCCTACACCACCATCACCTCCCCACGGCTCAACCTCACAATCCACTCCACCTCCCCCGTTGGCGTCCTGTCCGCGTCGTCGTACTGCACGACGCCCAGGGTAGGTTTCGGCCCCGCGGGAGATGAGGGTGGGCGGATACGTGGATAGGGAGGTGGAGATGAGGGGAGGAGGGGAGGAAGAGGGCGGCGAGGCGGGCGGCGAGGAGGGAGGTGATGCTGTGGGAGGTGGGGGGTTCGTAGAAGTGTTTGTGTGCCATATCGCCTGCTTAACATTGGTCATTTTTCTGCTCCCCCCTTCTTCTCTCTCACGTACACAACAAATGTCTTACACACGGCATGTGGGGAGGAAGGGAATGGAAAGACGTATGCATACGATAGGTAGTTCGACTTGAACCCTCACGCCGCCCCGCGGGGAATCACGCCCTGCGCGACTTACATTCCTTCTCGAACACGGCATGAGTAAATCTCCCTCGCGGCGACATCATCACCCCGTCTCTCGATTCTCTCCCGCTTGTTTTCAACTGGTCCACCGCCCGCTGGATTCCTTCCCCGGGGGAAAAAGGTCTTTCTTCGTGCTTTCTCTGCGGTTGTCGACGGTGAAGTCCACTCGCCCGCACCTCGCGAGCCGCGGAGAATTTTTGAACGCTTGGAAGAGAGTGAAGTCATGTCTTTCGCCCGTCTCGCCGTTGGGGGGGAGACGTTTGAGGCGGGAGGGGAGGGAGGTGGGTAAAGTAAGGAAGTTGGTCGAGGTAGAGGGCAAAGGGGGCGGAGCTGACGAGGTGGACGCCGAGGGCGGTGGGTTGGATGGAGGGCATGTATGGAGGGCATGTCGTGGGTGGGAGGGACAGGGATTAAACAGAATTCGTTCTATACAAGGGGTAAGAGTTCTACTCGGGGAAGTCGGGAGGGATAAAAGGCTACCTACATAATAATAAAAGACGACTTGAGTTGCTAAACCTGAATATTGGCGGAAAGGATTGGGGATGATAACTTGTGTTGCTTTTTCCTATCTGGTCTGGATATCGCATGCTACAAAAATGCGACAGAAATGGCATCGACCTCGATGTTCCCAGAATTCCAGACCCAAGGCATGCTGATCATACGTCGTTGTACATGAAAAAATCCTCAGGATCCTACACATATATCGTCGTCGTCGGCATATGTACCGTAGACTTCTTCTTCTTCGCTGGACAAAGATCGCAATGGGGAGAAGGAATGTCCAATTGGTAACAAACGAGCACGCACAATCTATAAAAGCAGTAATATTTTCCACGGACTACCGAAAATCGAAAACTCCATCTATCCTCAAGCGTGCGCGCGTGCGTGTATTCGCCCCTAACCAACCTCTCCGCCTCACCACCACCACCCTAATAAACCTCCAAAACATATCTCATCTCATCCTTCAACCTCTCAATCTCCTTACTCCCACTCCACTTCTTCCCCAAACTCCTCCCCTCGACCTCCACCGCCTCCTCCAGCACCGCCTGCACGTCCGGCCACGTCCGGCACGGGCCACGTCGGACCACACAGATAAAACGCCCCGTCGAGCCTCAAATACGCCCTCCGAATCTCATCCAGGGACTGCCGCATGCGGTCCTGGATGTAGATCTTCTGCGGCTGATCCCGACTAAACGCCCGTCCGAGGAGGGTGATGATGCCCGCGTCTTGATAGGCCTCCCATTCCTCGCCGTAGAGGTATTCCTCCCGCTGATGGCGCGCGCCCATGTAGAGGAAGACGTCGCCGATTTCCATCCCCTGAGCTTTCTGCCAGGCACGTTCTTGCACGAAAGCGCGGAACGGGGCGAGACCGGTGCCGAGACCCGCCATGATGATGGGTTGGGTGGATTTCGGGGGCAGTTTCATCACGGAAGGTTTGATGGAGACGGTGACGGGGGAGCCGACGGCGAGGGAGTCGAGGTAGCGGGTGGCTTGGCCGAAGCGGTCGCGGCCCTTGGGGTCGACCCAGTTGACGGTGACGATGAGGAGGGAGACGGAGGTCGGGGTGACCTTTTGGGAGGACGCGATGGAGTACTCGCGGCGCTTCATCGGGGACACGATGCGGACGATGTCGTGGAAGGACGGGTGGGCCGAGGGGAACTCGAGGAGGACATCTGCGAACGTGACCGTGTCGACTTCGGCGCGACGTTTGAATTCTTGCTGGGCTTCTTGGTTGCCGCCCGTGCCGAGCAGGAGGAGCTCGGTCTTTTCCTTTTCATCGTCGGCGAACTCGCTGAGAGCCTCGTAGAAGCGCTTGGGAGGGCGGCCGAAGATGTCGACGTTTTGAAGGAGGGATTGGTAGACGGTGCGGTTCTCAAGGATGGAGGGATCCTCACGACTGGGCACTTCGACGATTTCATCCGGGTTGAGGCCGTACCACTTGATGAACTCTTCGACGTGGGTCTTGTCGTTCTCGGCGTGGATGCCGAGAGCCTCGCCAATGTCGTATTTGACACCGCTGTCGCCGAGGTCAAATTCGATGTGGAAGATGTTGCGGTCGTAGGAGGTCGGCGTGAGACGGCGGTGCTCCTTGACGTGCACGATGGCCGTCTTGGCGGAGAGGTCAGGGCGGAGAGCGGTCGTGGTGCCGTATGCCTCTTTGAAAGCCAGACCCTTGGCGGCCACCTCCCAAGTGCGGAGGTACGATGGCGGCTCGTCGTCGAACTTCTCGTAAGCGGCGAAGCTGTTGATCGCGAGGTCCTCAGCTGGTGGGAGCACTTCGTTCGCCTCCAGCTCGACCGTGAGCCAGGCCTCGGGAACTTCGACCTGCTTGAAGGCAGTCTCGAGCTCAGTGGCGAGGGTGTTGAGGGCATCACCCCCATTGTTGAGCTTCTTCAAGCCAGCCTGGTAGACATCCGGAGTGGCAATCTTGAGGAAAGCCAATTGCAACAGGTAGGACTCGAGAGAGTTGTCCGACTCAACCGATGGGCTAGCAGCTGGATCAAGCACGTAAAGCGACAGCTTCTTGACGGCAATAGCCTTGCGGACCGGAGTGCTGAGCTTCTTCTCGACATCCTCGTCCTTCCAGCCGGCAGACTTGAGGATCAAGATGCCCTCATCCTTGATGCTGTTGACGACGGCAAAGTCCTTGAGAAGCTTCTCCGATCCAACGACCACGACATCGGCATCGGTGACGCTGTATGCAGACTCGATGCTCTTGGATGCCACGCGAAGATCAGTCCTCAAAGCACCTCCCTGAGCCAAGTTGTCGTGACCGCTGCGGACCACCACGTTGAGTCCACTGTTGTCGGAAAGCAGCCGGCCGACCATGACAGGCGCACCGACGCTCTGGCCGTCGTTGGTGACATCCCAGAAAGTGTACTGCTTGGTATCATTGCTGGTGAGAGAGATGGGAGCAAAGTCCGCAGTTTCCTGACCAGCCTTGCTTCCCAATCGCTGGAGCAGTTTCTGCACCTTGGCGACAGTCCACACGGTCTCACGGGCGTACTTGACGTCGAACACGCTAGGAGACTTGCCGGTAGTCATGCTGGCGAAGTTGACCGCAGCGACCACATCGGCGTACAAGCTGCTCGTGACGCTGGAGTCAACAACACTGGCGTGGTCGTGGACCTGACCGAGAACGGTGACCTGCTGGGCGGTGGTGGGCAAAGCAGCGAGGAAGTCTTCCTCGGAGAACGGGCGGTAGATGCGGACATTGACCACGCCAACCTTGACACCCTGCCGAGCCAAAGCCTCCGCCACTTGAGCCGACACACTCGCCTCCACCGTGCCAAACACAACGAGGACATTCTCCGGAGAGGCGTGTCCGTGGTACTCAAAAGCGCGGTACTCGGTCCCCAACTCGGCGTTGAACGCCGCCAGCATCTTCTCCACCTTGCCCTCGTTCGTCAACCTCTTGCTCGCCAGATCCTCCTTGACAGCGCTCAACACGCCATCGTACGTCTTCTTCAACCCCTCCACGCTCAACACATCCACCACCCTCGTCGTCTCGCGTCCCACGGTGATGCCATCATAGGTATGAATCGTGGGCACAATCGACGCCAACAGCGTCGACAACAACGCCATATGCTGCACCTCGTACGCACTCCGACTGCTCACGACTCCCAACCCCAACTCCTCCGCGAGCGTCAACGCCGCGACATAATCCGTGACCAATCCACTCTTGGTGTCCGCCGCGTAGTCCACGGCCGCGACCTGCAGCGCCGTCGGGTTGGCCACATCGTACAGCAGACTCAACTGATCCAACGCGGGGCGTAAATGCCACAGACTCCCCGCGGAAGCGACGATGCTCTGCGGGACGTGTCTCTTGGCGAGGTCAAAGTCCGGACTGAACATGTAGCCCAACGCGAGCGTGCCCGCTCCAGTGCGCGTCTCGAGGCATTGTACGCCCGTGACTTGGCCGTGGGCGTTCTTGGACTGGTCCTGGTTCCAGCTGCGAGCGGCGAGGTCGAGGTCGAAGGTCTCGGGGGAGTAGGCGAAGAGTTTGTCGGAGAGGGCGTAGGCGACTTGTTGGACGAGGGTTTGGGCGGTGAGGTAGGTCGGGCCGGAGAGGGAGGAGAGGGAGACGTTCTGGCCGAAGGGGAGGGCGGTGGATTGAGATTTGAAGTCTTGGGGTGTGGCGGCGCCGTCCTCGCTGGTTTGGAGATGCATCAGCATGATATTGGGGAGAGGCGATCGGCTTTTGAAGGGGGTTCAATCAATTGCCGTCGTCTGAAGTGAATTCAGCGAATGTGTTGCTCCAAATTGAACACTTCTTCTTCGCAAAGAAGAGTGAGGAGAGTGAACAATGTAGATAATCCAGCAGGAGAATTCATTCACGTCTAGATTCAACCAAACCCGCGGTAGATCCGCCACGCGCCTCTGGAATTCCGCTTTTGTGTGAGCAGAAACGAACAAAATTATCGATGGCGTGATTGGAAAAAGGGCACACCCGACCGACCTCGGCGGGCAACCCCAGACCAAATGGCAAATCTATTATCCGACGCTTTCACATGCGGCGGTGCTAGTAGCTCGTGGAAGGACATGAAAGTAATCGTGAGTGAATGTTTGGATATGGTACGGACATTTCCTGGGTGTCTGTTTTCATCGCACACATGATTGTTTGCTATCACGCACATTCAAGAGGTGTTCGTCCATGTGCTGTAATCACAACCAGTCTTCCTGTGATGCCACATCATACAACGACGACTACGCTAGGGTATTTCGAAACAAAAAAAAGAACAAACAATCCAAGAAGCGAGCAAAGATTCGCTTTACACGCAAAACCCCATCAGCACACCAATTCCCATCGGTCCCCAACCTCTCCAACCCTCAATCACCCACCAAATCTCATCCTCAACCCCGCAACACTCTGAGCCACTCCCAGAATCTCACTCCCAGCCTCGATGAACGACTCCGATCTTCGATAGTCTAACGAAAAAAGTTCAGCAGACGTTGCGATAATGAGAGAACATGAAACAGGACTCTACTCCTTGGCAGCACCTAAAGGAAAGTCCTCGAGTGGTCCCGATGTAGCGCTCATTTCGCCCGCAGACTTGTTCGCATTCGCAGCTGGAGTCGCGGTCGAAGTCTCGGTAGCAGGCGTCAAAGTCAATGGAGCCGTCGCAGTGCTGGCGTCGGCAGGTTTCGTGGTGGGAGATTCGGTGGTGCGCGCGGTGGAAGAAGTGCCATCGAGTGCTGGGACGGGCTTGGGCGCTTCCGTGGCAGTGGTGGTAGTTGGGACTGGAGCTGCGGCGGGCGTCTGCTTCTCGGCTGGGAGGTATTAGCTCGAAGTTGTCACATTCATCGACGACATCCATTCTTACCTGGACGTGTTTCGACCTGCTTCAACGCCGCTGCAGAATCATCATCCTTCGGTGGCAGAGCAGGCGGTGTCTCGTCCATAGCTGACACAGGTTCAGAGTTGCCTGCAGCGACAGATGTCGCCGGTGAGACTGCGCTGGAGGGTATGTCCTGCTTCACATCGCTTGTAGCTGCTGCGTTCGCGGGCAGTTTGGGGGTATCCTTTGTAGCGGCAGCATCTTTCGTTTCAGCAGTCGTGGTCTGAGGACCAGGTGGTGGCAGCTCCTTGCCTGTATTGGGCGCGTTGGCGACGGCCGCAGCAGCGGGGAGGGTATTGGTCGTGGTCTTGATGGCCGGAGTCGAGGTCTGGGTCGGAGTCTGCTCGACGGGTTTCGCGGGTGGTGGTGGTGGAGGAGGGGGATTACCAGCAGCGGCGGCGGCGTTGTGTTGAGCAGGCGGCGGTTGCTGTTGCTGGGTTTGAGGCTTGTCCTTGTTGCGCTTGGAGAAGAAGCCTTTCAGCGTTCGTTTCGCGAGTCCCTTGACTCTCTCGACGGCATCGGGAGCTGGTGAGGAGTGTCAGTGAGTCGTGATACATGAAGGTATGGCCAGCGGGAGCTGCCAGTAAAGGTCACGTACGAACACCAGGCATCGTGGAGAAGTGTTTGTCGAGGTGGAGGGGAGGTATACGGAGGTCGACGCGTGCTCGCCGGCGATGTTGCGGCGATGTTGATGTCTCGCGCCGAAGTGTCGATGGAAGTGGTGGAGAATATGAGCGAGGTCACACTGATCAAAGGCGCAGTCAAGTCAAGTGGTGAATTGATGTGTCGCAGGAGACGGACAACGAGGTGTCGTGGCAGGAAGACAAGACAGCTGGGATTCGGATGTTTCCCCTTCCCGCAAATGAGCAGCAGTAAGCCCTCCAGCAAAGCCACACGGGATCCTCTTCCTTTCATTCCCTTATTATCCCGGGCTCTTTTGTGCAGTGTTGCACCCGTTGGTTGGATATCACGAGTCTTGCTCAACGAATGAGATGCAATACGTTCTTGAATCCTCGAGAACAGCGGGAGCAACAGGACAACTTGTGATTCTGAAGCTGTTCCCCCGTCCCCAGTCCCCAGTCCCCAGTCCTAGTCATATCCAAGAATAGAATGCATGGCAAGGGCAAGGCTCGAGCTGATCTGCAACGCCCCGTTCCGTCGATTCATGTGGGGAGAGTTTGGAGTGTGGAGAGGCTTGACTGACTGACTGACTGACTGAGAGCTGTGATTTATCGAGGAAGATCAAAGATTGAATACCTTACCATCTGTGCTATGGGGAGATCAAGATCGAGGCATTTACACGAATCAAATTTCACGCCATCGGTAGCATGTCGTTCCTTGTACTTAGGTTGTACTTCTACCTGAAGGAAGGCGACATCTTCAAGGCACTCCAGCTTCATGGTACTGTACTGTCGACCAAGGACCCGTCGATCCGATTGAGACTCGCAGCACAGGACTTTCTGATCTTTAACCCAAAAGATACGACTCTTCTTCTTGATCATCATCCGTCCGTACAGACAGACCTCCTGGCACTCACAGCATCGTACGGAGGAGAGGAGAGGAGAGGAGAGTAGGGTAGGGCAGGAGTCTAAACGTCGTCCACAACGAGAAACGGCGGAACCGGTAATGCGATGAGCGATCATCACTCCGGTCGACTTCCCAAAATCCTTCAGATGTGGTTGATGCTCTGCTCTGCTCCATGCTTGTTCATCAAGAGATGCACCCTCCACAAGGAGCGGCCCGCGGACGGCTGTTGCCATGTCGCGTGCAGAACACCAAAATATACCCACGTCACTCCGAGGATATTTGGACATGGTCGCGGTGGTACAGCATTCCGACAATTAATTAATCGACAGCCCCCGACCTAGTTGGAACACCTCAATAGTGTTCGGAGATGCCACCTGCTTCAGAGTCACCGCGCGATCCCGATCCTCGTCGTCAACGCCGGAGAAGAACACACCACCGCGAAGACAGCAACAGCGAACTGTTGAGAACCGATGAAGCGCGACCCAGCCCGACTCGAAAGCAACGACCTCGACGAAGCGAACATGAACGGAGAAAAGAGCGGACACCCGCTTCAAGTCAGAGTCGCACGACGACGACTGCTCTCTCGGCCGAACAATTAGCGAGGTTGGATAAACAGAATAATAAACATGGCTGGAGCGAGTATGATCGCGTGCCGCGGCCGAGGGAGTACGACGATGAGACGAGGGCGGGACACGATCCAGATCTAGACAGAGAACGAGAAGAGCGAGAACGAGAACGAAGGAGGAGACGAGATGAGCGGAGACGACGGAGGAGGGAGGAAGAAGGTGGACGTGGTGGAGGGGGAGACTTGGCGTACGAACATCCGAATAATACGAAAAGGAAGACGGAAAGATATGAACGACATGAGAGACGAATCGCGAGTGGGCAGAGGTTGGAAAGAGGAGCAGCGCCGTACTACAGTGACAAGGAAGAGTATCGGGAAAGTGTGAGGAGGAAAGATGGGAGTGACAGTTCGTTGAGCTTGGAAGAGGCGGAGAGGAAGAAGAAGCGGAAACGGAGAATCTTCATCGCGGTCGCGGTCGTGATTGTGGTGCTCTTGATCATCATCCCCGTGGCGGTGGTGGTGTCGAAGAAGAAGGGTGGTGGTGGATCCTCTACCTCAGGTGGAGGAGGCGCGGTGGGAGGTTCTTCGAAACCAGCGAACAGTAATCTGGATGGAGTATCTGAGGACAGCATACCACCGGATGCCAAGGGCACGGAATTGGACCCCTTCACGTGGTACGACACGCTGGACATGAACGTCACATACACGGCGGAAACCGTCGGAGGACTGAGCATCATGGGATTGAACGACGAATGGGACGACAACACACGGGCGAACGACAAAGTCCCGCCGTTGAACGAAAAGTTCGAGTACGGCAAAATGCCCATCCGCGGCGTCAACGTCGGAGGCTGGCTCAACCTAGAACCATTCATCACTCCCTCCTTCTTCGACGGCTACACCAGCCGCGACGGCGTCGTCGACGAATGGACCTTGACCACCAAAATGGGGCCCATCACCGCCAAACAAACCCTCGAAAAACACTACTCCTCCTGGATCCAAGAGTCGACCTTTCGCGAAATCCAAGCCGCCGGCTTCGACCACGTTCGCATCCCCTTTGGCTACTGGGCCATCACCACCTACCCCGGCGACCCGTACGTCCCCAAGGTCGCCTGGCGCTACATGCTCCGCGGCATCGAATGGGCGCGCAAATACGGCCTCCGCATCAACCTCGACCTCCACGGTGCCCCGGGGTCCCAAAACGGCTGGAACCACTCCGGTCGACAAGGCGCCATCGGCTGGCTGAACGGCACCGACGGCGCCCTCAACGGCGACCGCACCCTCGCCATCCACAAACAACTCGCCACCTTCTTCTCCCAGCCCCGCTACCGCAACCTCGTCACCATGTACGGCCTCGTCAACGAACCCCGCATGGTCCAACTCGACTCCACCACCGTCGTCACCTGGACCACCTCGGCCTTCAACACCGTGCGCGCCGCCGGTTTCCCCGGCATCATCGTCTTCGGCGACGGCTTCATGGGTCTAGACAATTGGCAAGGCCAACTACAATCCCTCGACGACCTCCTCCTCGACGTCCACCAATACGTCATCTTCAACGTCGACCAAATCGTGCTGAACCACCACGACAAAATCGACTTCGCCTGCGGCGGCTGGACGGCCCAAGCCCTCCGCTCCCAGAACCCCGCCACGGGCTTCGGTCCCACCTTGTGCGGAGAATGGTCCCAAGCCGACACGGACTGCGCGAAGAACCTCAACAACGTCGGCGTGGGATCTCGATGGGAGGGAACGTTGAATATGGCGTATACCCCCGGCGGGAGCAAGGACGGGAATATCCTCGACCCCACGTGTCCGACGGGCGACGACCCCCGCTGTTCCTGTGAGGGCGCCAACGCGGATCCGGGGGGTTATTCGGATGGGTACAGGAAGTGGTTGTTGATGTTTGCCGAGGCGCAGATGCATTCGTTTGAGAAGGGGTGGGGGTGGTTTTATTGGACGTGGCAGACGGAGGGGGCGGCGCAGTGGAGTTATCGGACGGGATTGGCGAATGGGATGTTGCCCCAGTTGGCGTATGAGAGGGGTTTTAATTGTGAGGGGGAGATTCCGGACTTTGGGGATTTGCCCGAGTACTATTGACGTGTGTGTCTCGAGGGAAGTGGGAGATGGTTTTTCTCGTAGAGATCATGTGGTACGGACAGAAATGCGACGTAGAGGACAGGAAGAGGCGGCACTGCTGGACAGTTCAACAGATGATTCCAATCTCCATTTCGGCAAACTTTTGTCGCTATACTGTGCCCATGTGTACCCTTTTAATCATTACCATCCCAATCAATCGCTATGAATCAACGTTGCTCTGTTCCCATCTCCGCGATCAATCTGATGCCACTCGTGATGCCTCCTCGTCGTAAAATCCATATCAATCCCATCCACCGCCTCTTAAGATGCCATCATCGACTCATCTTCCTCCGCCATCATACCGATTCCGCTGTCCTTGACCTTCTTCCGGCCCCTCGTCTTCTTCCCACTCGGCACCTTAGTAGCGCTCTCATGCACGGTAGTAGTCTCCTTGACCACCTCGACCTGCTTCACCCTCATGTTCCCAAACACATCCAGCAAGCGCTCGCCATTCGCCTTTGCAGCATCGCCTTCAGCGTCGGCGACTTCACTCGACCGCGCGGCTGCGTTCTGCATGTTGCTGATCTGCGCATTCGTGGTCTGCACATACTGCGCGAACTGCTCCATCATGTCGTCGTAGTTGGTGGTGAGCTGGGCGATGGTCTCGTGGGCCTGGGTGCGTTCAAGCTTGAGCTCGTCGATTTGAGTGTCGCGGTCGAGGAGGACTTCTTGCCATTGGCTGGGAGGGATGTTAGCTTGCTGTGTGGCATATATTGAATCTCATGAAGAACGTACTTGTCAGCCAAAGTGGCCTTCTCCTCAACGACGAGGATCTTGGCATGCTTGTCGCGGATCTGCTGCTTCAACGACTCAATCTCCTCTTCCTTTTCAGCTTGCAACTGCAGCATCTGCTCGGCTTCGGCTGTGACACGGCGCTCGAGAGACTGCACCTCAGTGGTCAACTCGCGCTGCTGGACTTCATAGTCGGCGACCGCATGGTTGAGCTCGGCGATGCGAACATTACGGTCATCAATCTCGGAGTTGTGAGACTCTGCTGTCGTGAGAGCATCCTGCTGGAGCTTGGCGATCATCGTCTCGTGCTCGGTGATGTTCATCTGCAAGGCGGCAATGCTGGCCTCCAACTCCTCCCTGTCGCGAGTGGATTGAGTCTGAAGGTCGTGGTAGGACTCCTCTGCAGTACGGAGATCGACCTTGAAGGTTGCGAGCTCGACGTTCTGCTGGTTGACGGTGAGTTCCAAAGCATCGATGCGTGCATCACGTTCGGCAAGCTTGCCACGCATCTCCTCCTCAATGTCCGCGAGACTCTGCTCGAGGTCCTCGATCAACCCAGCGCGATCCTGAGCCGCTTCATCTGCCTTTTCGCGGCGCTCCACCTCCTCGGCAATGTCGAGCTGGAACTGCTCTTCGCGCTCAGCCGCCGTCTGCTGCAGGTCCTTAACCTGCTTCTGGTTGGCTTGCTGAACCTCGAAGAGCTTCTGCCGCAGCTGATTGGCCTGTGTGCCTTGCTCGAGCAGCTTCTCGTTGAGGTCTTCGATCTCCTTGTTACGCTCATCGAGCTCCTCCTCAGCTGCCTCGCGCTGAGTACGCTCAGTATCGACAGCACGACGAAGATCATCCAGCTCGTTGTTAAGCTCAGTAAGATCGTCTTCGAGGCGTTCGACCCGAGAATCAAGAGTCTCCACTTCGGTCGACTTCTCTTGCAGATCCTTTTCAGTCGTTGCAAGGACTTGGAGGTCGTCGTCACGTAGAGCTTTGACGTGTTCCAAGTCGGTCCGAAGGGCCTCCCTCTCCGTCTCGACTGTCAAAATCTGCTGCTCAAGCATGGTGATCTTGGTCTGACGCTCTTCGGCCAGCTGCTCAGCTCCCTCGCGCTGGCGAGTCTGCTCGTCAAGACGCTGGTCAAGATCAGTCACGATCACCTCGTGCTGATTCTTCAGCTGCTCAATCTCGACAGTGTATCGCTTCTCCTCACTGATCATGAGGGCTTCGAGCCTCTTCTCACTCTCCATGTATGTCTTGACATTCTTGTTCAGCTTGTCGATTTGCACAGCGAATTCGATGTTCTCCTGGCGAGAAGCCTTGAGCTCCTCCGCCTGATCATCGACCTCGGTCTGCAAAGTGTCCCGCTCCAACTCGACCTTTTCAATCTCCTCCTGAAGTTCCTCGATGTCGCGAGTCTTGTCATCGTTGGACGCATCCAGCTGGCTCCAGTTATCTTGCAGCTTCTGGTTCCGGAGCTTAGCGTCCGCGAGGTGGTCGAGCAGGCCTTCAATTTGCTTGGACAGCTCCGCCACCACAACACCCTTCTCGTACAGCTCCTTGTCCTGTGTTCGAAGGCAACCGGCAAACTCCTCGACGTGCTGGCCCAGGATCTCGATCAGCTCCTCGCTGCTGGCGTCATCGGGCACAGAGCCTGGAATCGCAGCCTGAACCTGTTCTCGAACGCGGGCGAAGGAGTTCTTGATAGTGTTCAGCACATCGATGGAGTTGATGTTGTCGCCCGCGAATGCAAGACCTTGAACCTCAATCTCAAGAATCTGAAGCTTGGCTTTGGCATCATTGGCCTCACGCTGCAGAGCCACAATGGCATCGCGATATGAGTCCCGCTCCTTGTCCCACTTCACTTGCTCTGCCACCAGAGTCGACTCTCTCAAAGTTGAGCTTCGACCAAGGCTGCGTACTCTGGACAATTTGGTCTCACTGACCTCAAGATGAGATTCCCGAGGAAGGTCGGGGTAAGCAATCTCTCCTTGGCTCTCGAGGACGAGCATATTGTCATCCGGCATGTCGACATCGTCACCAACCGAGTCGGCAAGACCGTCCTTCTGTTCCTGCCGAAGTCTCGTAAGCTCGGACTCGATCTGCGCAACCCGCTCGATGTTTCCCAGCTGCATTTCCGTCTCCAGCTGGGCGGAAAGCTGGCGCATGTGGCCGTCCCGCGCCCTTTGTCGCTGCAAGCGTTGAGACATGCGTGCCTCCAGCACCTCCTGCAGCGGAGCGTACTCGTGCTCCTGCAAGACGCACTCTTGTTCTCCATTCTGCCCCGACAGCGCAGCTGGGAGTGAGTGTCTCGTAGAAGTGCGTTTGAAACGCTTGGTGCCATCATCAGCACCCAGGTGAGGCGAAGCAGTGGTCCGACGCTTCATCATCATGGTCTTGTTTGGATGCGGTGTGATGTGTGTCGCAGTCGTCTTGTAGTCCGTTACTTCGATGAGTGTGTCGGATGGATCGACAGCTTCAGCATCTCCACCAAAGCGCACGTGTTTGTGCGAGACCTCGACGGTGTCGATGTCTTCAGCACCGGCATCAGTATCACAAGCTGGGTCGGCCCTCGTCTGCGTCGTGGTGGTAATGTGCTCCTCCTCCTCTTCGATGATGGCCTCTTCAGGCTCCGCCGTCGCGAGAGTGCGTTTGCGGCGTTTGGATGGTGTGGCGGAGATTGATGGCGGAGCTGTCATGCTGTGACTGCTGGACGGTCTGTCGGAGACGTTCGAGGCATCGCTGAGCCGTCTCTTGCGAGTGGCGCCACGCGTGCGATGAGGTTCTGCGGCTGGCACAGGCTGACTGGAGCTCATCTTCTTCTTTGGCGCCATCGTGTCGGATGGATATGGTTTCGAAGCGTAATTCAACGCAAGTGTGTTTTGAAGATGTGGATGATGCCGCTCAGGTGGAGGTCAACTCATGTGGGTGAAAAACCCAAGAATGTTGGAGGTTGGTCGGTGAAGGTCGGGCGGTACAGCAGGTAAATACAGGAAGGAGCTCTTTTCATTCAGACGTCATCCGACCCTGGCCAAGAACGCGTTTGTGAGTCGTGAACGCGCCAAAATTTGGATATCTCTGCACGTCACGTTGCAATGTGCTTGTATTCACCTTGTTCATCACAATGGGAGCACAGATAGCTTACAGCCAACCGCAGAGACAGTTAAGACTGCTCGATTTGATATCGAGCTCGACTATCGATGATGCCTCATCACGACGGAGTGCACAAAAAACCTGGCGGGCGTTGAAATTAAAGGCGAGCGGGCTGCGGGATGAGGTCAAAGAAAAGCCAAAAGTGGCACGAAACTCGATCAAGGAAACGCAACTCCTCCACTTCACTTGGAGATCGTAGCGTCAGAGATCCAGAATGAACGCTCATAGAAACCAATCCTCTCAGATGTCATCCCATACAAGAACCTTTCCGGCCTCGCATAGCCTCGCCCGCTGCGCAGCCAACATAACAACGACCACATGAATCGCAATCAATGCCAGACTCCTGCGCAGGGTGAATTGTAACAGCCCAACATCCAGCGCCGCTACGCCGAGCAGAGGATACAAAAGCCAGGCATTCGCAGCGTAAGGCGCACATGGCATGGAGAGCGATAGTACCTTGGCCAGAAAAAGTGCCGCTCTGGTGACGACCGCTGTCTGTGGCTGATGCAGAAGCCTGGCCAGGCCGGTAAGTATTGCTCGGTCGGGAGGCGGCGGAAGCATCAGTCGAGGACTTTGTTGAGACGAGTGATGGTCAGCTGTGCTAGGCGGTGGCAGGTCGATCTTGCGAGGAGCAACGGCCAAGGGGCCTTCAGACGGGCTCATGGGTCGGCTGATCGATTGTGATTGCTTTCTGGGGCTTCGTGAGCGGAGATTGCTGCTCGATCGTTGCCGTATGGGAGACACTGCGTTGCCTGCATTTGAAAGGTAGGAGCTCTTCCGCTGAGTCCGAGAGGCCGGCCTCGGAGCTGGCGAGTCCACTTTCGTGACGCGAGGATTATGGTCTTCGAATGACCAGCCTGCATCTTCATGGGCAACGCCATGTTTGATGCTGGCCAAGATCTCGCCAGTGCTGGGTCGCTGATTCGGGTCGACGCTGAGAAGACGCCTGAGGAATCTGTAGAGCTTATCTGGCAGTTCCGGTCGAGCTCGCGAGTCATCGTTGAATCCTTGCCACTTTGTGATCTCCGCTCGAAGAAGCTCAAGATCTTCGTTCTCTTCGTTGACTCCGTCTGCGTTGAGATATGGCAATCTTCCAAATGCCATAAAGTAGACAACCATACCGAGGGAGAAAATGTCCGACTTGACGGTGAAGTTTCCGAGGGCGCCATCGAGCCCACGCCGTAGGACTTCCGGTGCACAGTATGATATTGTGCCTGTGGCGCCAGACGAGCCCCGAACCGCTCCCGTAGCCTGCACTTCGCCAAAGTCTGAGATAAGAACTCTCGTCCGTCCTTCATCATGTTGAAGCAAACAGTTTGACGGCTTCAGATCTCGGTGAATGTAGCCTTTGCTGTGCAGATGGTGCAAGCCCGAAGTGATGTCTCTGAAGTAAGAGAATATCTCGTCAAACGACAGTCGGCTTTGACTGCGCATATTCCTGGCAGGGCTGGCATCTCCTTTTGATCTTCTTCGCATGCGGTTCTTGAGCTCCTCTGTGGCAGATCGGACTGGCTGAGGCCCGAGAACATGATTGTGCAGATCACCTCCATTGCAGTAGTCTTGTAAGATCCACAAGCAGGGTATTGTTGGTCCGAACTTCGAAGGCTGATGGTCCTCCAGCCAGGTCCAGTGATACGCGACCAAATTCTTGTGTGGGATATTCTGCAGCAAGCGAACCTCGATGATGACTTTCTCGAAGTAAGCTTTGCTGTTCCCGACCGGGATCCTCTTGCAGGCAAAGTGGCCTAATGATGCGCCGTCGATCATGTGCTCGACAAGCAGGACAACACCGTTGCCTCCTCGGCCTAGCTCGCGCTCTTCGCGGAAGAATTGTTGGAAGTAGCCAGGCGAGAACGCAGACGCACTGATACCCTGGCCGGTCGAAGTAGCAGGTTCACTTCCGACGAATTCTGCTCCAGTTACTGGTGCTGTAGAGCCGCTGACCTCACGAGATCGGCCGGATCGCAGAGCGGCATGGACGCGGTGGTTGGGTGTAGATTCGCCGGATACCTCCGGTGACGGTCGTTGGCTCGCAGCGAGCATTGAAAAGTATTCCGGATCAACGAAAGGCCCTTCCGACTGGAATGACCTGTATTGCTCGCCATCCTCGGTAGAAGACTCTCTGCGCAGAGGTCTGTGACAATATGGGCAATCGGAGAGGTCGACTGGCTGCTCGGCCGCCTCGCGTACCGAGAGCTGCCTTGAGTTGGAGTCGTACACCACTACAGCATTGCCGCGGCGCCTGGGCATTGTCAGTAGGCGCAAGTCTTACGCCGAACGGTCCGCAACCTACAGTACGATCTCGCGAGTGTCATGGGCGTATGGTATCAATGACATTTGTCTCGCTGGAGACGGACCATCCTCAGCCATTTGATGCCTGCGTGGACCAGCATGCAGGTTTGTACAGGGGCATGCGGAGCGAGATAGGTGAAGTCTTGTTGATGCGATGTCTTCCTTTCATCAGCAGGAACGGCCGCGTCTGTACTTGCCAGAGGCTCTTCATAAATCAGACTTGTTCAGACCACTCCGTATGCTATCGCGTCTATCAACAGCTGTCATCTCGGTACTTGAGGTGTGTTACGCTGTGGAGACAGAGCAGACGTCCTGATCCCTGCTCCTGCTTCGATCTCACATGGAGATCGATTAGTAAGCCGGCTAAAGTCCGGCCCGAACATCGCAAGAGCCATTGGGATATTTCGAACCATCTAAGATACGCCTTACGGAGTACAACGATTCTGACCGGCAAAGCGGTGTACTCACAGCTGTCCGGACTCGTCGTTGCTCGCTCCTTCCCTTGTTCCCTCATCATGGCCGGCGCGAAGAGACATCATGTCGTAGCCGTGGACGGCTGGGTCAAACCACCACCTCTGAACTTCAATTACAATTTTACGCAATACTCGACTGTCGGGCAAGACTCATTGCTCGAGCATGTGTACGTTGAATATCTGGACATCCCATGTCGACCACCAGAGCAGTCTTCGAGATGCATTGCTAAAGCGACATAGGAAAGACGCGACCATCGTCATCACCTCTGGGAGGCCAATGAATCGTGCAACGATCGAGGCCGCGCAGAAATTGGAATTGATCTCCGTCTCTGGCACTGGAACAGATCACATCGACCTGGAGGCTGCCCACGAGCATGGTATTGCTGTCTGTCGTGTACCAGCGCAGAATACCGAGACTGTCGCCGAGCATGCGTTTGCGTTGTACGTGGCCAGCAGCAGGCGAATACCGATCATCCACCCATAGCTCATCTCCTAATCCGCCGATACGATTCTAGATATTTCGCTCTCAAGCGGAAGATCATTCCACTCCATCATCTGACAGGGGATGGCAAGACTTGGGCACAGAGCCCTCCAGCAACCGCAAAAGCGTTTGGTAAACCACCGCGAGTTAATTCAGAAGAGACGCTCGTCGTCGTGGGTCAGTCGAAAGTTGAAACCTGGAGGTCTTCTAAGCTAATATGCTCCAGGTTACGGTGCCATCGGTATGTGTGCACCCGGATGCGGCTTGGGACATGGCTAACAGGCACAGGCAAACATGTTGAGATGATGGGACGGGCCCTTGGCATGAACGTCCTCATTGCTGAACGTAAGGGTACCACAGAGATCCGCGATGGTAGAGTGACATTCGACGAAGCAGTCAAGAAAGGCACTGCGTTCTTCATCGTCGCACCCGGGAACGACAGCACACGAGCCATGTTCAGCAAAGTAGAATTCGAGGCAATGGATTCATCCGCATTGATCATCAACTGTGGGCGAGGAGGTGTCGTTAGCGAGAACGAGATTGTCGCTGCGCTTAAGGAAGGAATAGTTGGCGGTTACGCGACTGATGTCTTCGAACGTGAGCCTGCTACCTCGGAGAATTGCCCACTTCTGGATCCGAGTGTGCCCAACTTGATCCACACTCCGCATTTGGTATATTCTCCCAGGCTACACGATACCGTGCCTCTGGCGCTTAGGCTAATGTTTTCTCAGGCTTGGTTCTCCGCCAAAACGATCCGAGGAACAATAGAGACTGTCAAAGCCAACATCGAGGGGTTCGTGGCCGGCAGACCGCAGAATACGGCAGTATCCGGCAAGGGTGGATCTTGATCGCTAACCCATGGTATGCCGTTCTACGACTGTCAGTCCCGTCCTGCTGCGAGAGAAAGGTTGATGCAGCTCCCACGAGCAATGCACTTCTATCGTGAAAGAAGGCATGCATGGAGCGGGACATTGTTCACGATGTTCGACGACAGAGGCGCAGACCGCACTGCACGGAGGGGGCAATGGACCCGGTATATGACCGTCGAGGTGCGAGTTCAGACAAAGAGCCGGGAGGGTACAGTGGTACTTACCTTGCGATTGCTGCCTTTCCGGACAGCGCGCCCGGAGAGCAGTACAAGCTCACTGACGAGCAACGGAAATCCGGACGAAGTCGCTGCCAGGCAAAGCAAGAAGACGAACTGTTACAAGTTGAACGCAACGGCATGGGGATACGTGTATATATATGTACATCATGCCTCGCTGCTGACTCCCCACAACGTGACCCATGCCTCGATTGGGGTATAAAATTACTTCCCCTCGACTATAAATCGATTCGTGCGGGGGGTATGATGCAGGGGTGGCGGAACATGAAGGACGTAATGGATCTACTACGGAGATGAGGTGCCTGGACACAACCCCATCGTCTACTTTCGTCCGTCAAGGACGTGAGAGAGAAGACTATCCTCGGGAGTGTGAGCATTCACTTCAAGTACGCTAGCAAGCGTCAAATACACGCTGGTAGCAGAATGGACCAGACTTCAAGGCCGCAACCCCGGTGATCGGATCGCCGTAGACCTCGTTTCGAAGCGCCCAGGTTACGTGACCGTTTGGGCAAGGCATTGAGCAGCGGTGATTTCTGCTCCACCGCGATTGATTATCAAATGCCCCAGAGACCGAACAAATCGCAAAAGTGCGGATTAATTGCAGCTGCAACGCGTTTCGATCAACGCTTTTCTTTGGGCATGATCCACAGAGAGAAGTTGACAAGGCACCAGATCGAAGTACGACACCCCCTGTCTAGCGTCGTGCCTCTCGAACGTCAGCCTACAGTACTGGGATGAATCTCCAGAACACCTTCTTCCTTTCGTATGACAGGTGCTTGGACATGTCCTCGGACAACGTAGCATTCAATGAAGTGAAAGCGATCAAGGCCGCTGTTGAATATGTGGGTATCGATTTCGCTATGAGCTCGGCTCTGCTTCTGTATCCGCCTCCACCGATGACTCCGACGAGGTATGCGTGAGGCTATCGTCGGTCTGTGATTTTTTTCGATGCATGACTCGATCCAGGAATGAATGGGTTCTTTCGCTCCAACTTGATGAAACGGAGTGCAGGCTGGTTCGTCGACTAGTTGCTGCGGCGTTGATTAGTGACCAAGCATCACAAGCTGGAGCGTTGTTGACTTACAAGTACTGTGGCTTTGTGTCTCGCTCGACACCTCAATCAATTCAAGCGCTCTGGCTTCCTCTTTTGATGGTTTGGCTGTAATGGTCAGCAAATGCCTGTGAGATTCCGTCCGTTGGGCAAGACACACCCATGTTGCCAGCACCACCACGTCCACAGGGCCTTGGCCTCTCGACTGTATCCCGTCCGCGTACAAGAAGAACCATGATGTCAGGTGGTTGTGACGGGTGAAGTTCAGTGCTTCGAAGGGATCGTTCTTTGTGGATGTCGCTCAATTCGTGCGTATGCAAATGGTATCCGACGCTCAAGAACAGCAATGGAAAGCAATGGTGGTGTGATGTATCGGAAACACGAAGGGCGTGGGACTGCCATCCCTATAATCAGACCCGCCAAAACATCATATCAACATAACCACCGACTTTTCCCGGTTCCAGACGTCCAGAAGTGCAAAGGTGAACCTTGCGAGCGGCGATGGACCGACCAATCGATAGCGTTCAGGGACCTATAGGCCTCATTCTAAAATACTCGATCAGCATAGACACATTGATCAGCCTATCGCAAGGACGACAGCCTTATCTCTGATAAACAAGCCCGCCTATAGGATCTCGCCAACTACAATCACCGCGGTAGTTTGAAAAAAAAGGCGCACTTGTGTAGATCGAGCCGGCGCGCTAAGCTCAAATAACGCTGGCCTCGGCAATGCTTGGTGGCGGGTCTTGGTCGCTTGATTCCATCATGTCCATACAACCGAGTGGTCATTCGTCATCGTCATCGTCGTCGTCGTAGAGGTGTGCTGTTTCATACCAGTATTCGCGCACGAGGAGAATAGAGTCTTGATCCGCGGGGTTGCAGTCCTGGGCAACTGCGTCTTTGATCGAGGTCTGACAATCTTTGCTCATTTCATTGCAGATGCTTGGAAATCCCGCAATGCGTGGAGTCTGAGAGTACTGCAACATCTGAACCGAGGTGTGGAGGTAAGGTATTCCTTCAGGCAACAAATCCTGAATGCTCTCGCTGCGGCGTAGAGCAGTAGTAGCGATTCGCTTGTTGCCTGCGACGCGTCGAGGCAGGTAGGTTCGACAGCAGGAAGGACTTGCTAGTCGAGGCAACCATCAATTCTTCAATCATAATCTCGACCGAGAACAACGCATGAAAGGCTCAACAACTCGAGCGGCCATCAACAAGCAGCTCCCATGGCGTCCGTCAGAAGGCACTCCACCGCTTCAAAGAAGCTCACGTCGAGTGGATTGTCATCGCCGCCACCTACAGATGTTCTCTTCCCGCCCGAGTTCGACGAAGAGCACAATGACACGGCGCATAACCCAAAGCTCCGGATCAAGAATCAAAGGGCGTCCACCATTGCGATTGAACGTGATGCCTCTCTTTCCCGAAGGACTGCACGATCTCCCAGCAAACTCATCTCAAGAAGCCAAGCGCTGCTTCAGGATGGCCTGTCCGAGTCTGAGATTCTGAGCTCCGATAACGAGGACGATGCCTCAGCCCTGACGAAGCAGAATGACACCGTTGACGATGCCACGGAGGGGAAAGCCGGGGATTGCAGGCTTTCACAGCAAGAACAGGCTATCAAGGATCATCGGCGGGCCAAGAAGATGTCAAGGCGGCAACGGAACTTCAAGTCAATCCAGCAGAAGCTCGTCGAGTTCAACATAACCATGCCTCACTTATCGGCGCATGGCTCGGAGAACCCGAGCTCGAAGCGTACGATCGCAGGTTGACGAGGTTGGCCGAAGAGGTGGCCAAAGGCGAATACAGCATCGAAGTGATCCGTGAGATCAAGCGCGGACATGATGAGGAACCCGCTCCATCTTCTCCAGATGCTCTCCTTTCGCGACCCGACATGTGACACGACAGAAACCACAGGGCGGATGAGTTGAGGGGAGGTGTCTTGAGGACAAGGGAGACTTGCGTCGGTTGTCCGTCGGGAGAACTGCACGTGACCTCTTGGCAGTTGGCTCCAACCTCGACGCTGCCTGTTGAGTTGAACCCCCAAAGAGCATCCATTACTCTACTTCGTGTCTTCATCCAACGTTGTTACGAGTTCTTCGTTACCGGAAATATGCCCGCATGTATGAAAAATCAGGACCATTGCTCTCCGAAGAGCCATGACGGTGATGTACGTGGCCTACCAGATCTGGCCACAGCCGCGCGGTACAGAACGAATGTTAGAGCTTTGCGACTGCAAGCCAGCGCGACCAATCCTGAGTCTCTCGCAGTCTTCCACTCCTTGAGTGTAATAGAAGCATGCCAACGTGGAGAAGTGTGCCAGGTGCGCGCTCCGAGTCTGTGCGACAACCGCCTGCGGACGCAGCAGTAAACGCTGGGTGATGCTCACACGAACACGGCTTCACCGATGCAGCGTGACTCACGAGCATGTCCTGAACCTACCGATGGGACGTTTTTGCCGGTCGCCAAGTGTGATCTTGGCGGTAAGTATATAGGACATGCGTTGTCCTCCTCGTAGGTCAGGCACCATCTTCCTTTCTCCCCACTCCTCCAACTCTACGCCTGCGATTTTGATACTCATCTGACATGGCTACCCCAACTCCGTTCGAACTCACTGTCTCTGGGCAAGCAGTGATACCTCTGTTAGCTGAACGTGCCATCATCAACGTCACCGTCTCGTCGGAGGGCACAGACAAGGCCACCGTCACTAAGGAAGTCATCGCCGCTGCGAAGCAGATCGAAAAGCTGCTCCACGAGGTTGCGCCACAGGACGACTCGCCCGAGGCCAAGGCAGCGGCGTCGCTGGCCCACTGGTCCAAAACCTCACTCTCGGCGACTTCCTATGTACCCCCAAGCACGGAGTACGACCACAAGCCGGCGAGGCGCTATAAAAGTACCGTGCGATTCGACATCCGCTTCAAGGAGTTTAAGGCTTTGGGATCTTTCGGAAGCACCATCTCCTCCATCTCGCACGTCGAAGTCAGTAATATCGAATGGATCCTGACGACGGAGACGAAAGAATCCTACCGCTCTCAACTTCGCAAGAATGCAGCCAAAAATGCCATGAGCAAGGCTCAAGATTACTGTGATGTACTCGGCTGTGAGAATCTCCGACCCATCGAGCTGGACGACACGGGCGGGAATTATTCATACCACGCCCGCGGGTCTGGCAGGACGCTGCAGACTGCTCGCAGATCTGCTGCGCCGACGCACATGTATATGCAGAGCATGCAGAGTATGCCAGGCCATGGTGACGAAGATATTGAGGATTCAAGCGGGCTGGAGTTCACGCCTCAAGAGGTGCAGATGAGTATGGAGGTGACGATCAAGTTCCACGCAGAGTGAGTTCGACAAATGTAGCTGGATATCGAGTTGACCGCTGACGAATCTGCAGTGCTATCCCAAGGTCCTCTTGATTTCGACCATAGGGTCATCAGCGTGACTTTCCGGTCTTGTATGCTGTGGGAACGCATTGCTGAGAGGCAACACATTGACAGGTAGATTCGAGGCTCGCAACCACGGGCGTTGAGGCAGTCTCCAGAAGCATTGACGCTGTTCATCATGCTTACACGCAGAATACTTGGTAGATATCATCGCCACGAGGCTTCTTTCCCGCCGCACTCATTCCATGCTTTCCCCTCTCTCCTTCTCACGGCCCTGCCACTTGCTTCAACTTGCTTCTTACAATAGCAGACCGTCGTGTGGCACTCTGCAGTATCTTCTCTGAGGCTGCCTCGATGCCTGGCAGTGGTTTGATCTGGAAAGGGAATTCCGCAAAAGTCACTCCAGAAAAGCCTCCAGCACTTGGCAATGAATCTTCTGTCCTAACCGGGGTGAATGTCATCGGTGTAATTTTGGTGCTGACAAGGAAGCACCATGGCCTAACCAGGAAGTGCCCCGAAGTGGAACGGGAAATACTAATGGCAGTCGGGTCTATATAGCTAAAACTGCCTTAGGGTGGATAGCACTGGTGCCATGGAAAGAGCTGGATACAACGAGTTAACAACGCGTACACGCGACACGCAAAGTATCCCGCGCACGGCCCTGTATGCCGACTGCCATTAGTATTTCCCAAGTGGAACATTCCGAGCTTGGACGCAAACTCTCTATAAGTATCCCTCCAAACTCTCAAAGGGTAGGGAGTCGTTCATGCAAGTGCAGGCATTGAATCCTTATTGACGGCGGAATATAAGTCAAAACTCGAAATATTTCTTGTCGAAAGCACGCTTTCGACCTGGTCTCTCAAGGAAGGCGATCGCACTTGGTTCCTCGGATGTTCATCGGCAACACCGTTCCAGCTGTTAAGGGGTGCCAGGAGTTGACCGCTCCTATGCTCAGACGCCGAACAAGGCATGTCTGCAAGGTACCGACGCACCACGGTCCACAGTCGAAGCCTGAGAAAAATCCTGCCTGGAGCAGTCCGGAGGGCGGACAGCGTTTCATTTAGTCTGCCATTGGTTCCTCTTCCAGTGCCTTCAGAGTGGCTCGCTTTGCATCGGTCCACGAAGATTGTTCTGAATGCTGTGGGATGGACGGACACGTTCTCTTCTGGTAGAATTAAGCCCTTGAGCCTTGAGAGCGTACAGGAGGGAACTTAAGGTTGACAAAAGTCACCGTCCAACCCTTGTCTGAAGGTCGATGGCCCGATGATGATGCGAGTATTCAGAGCTGTCAATATGAGAATTAAGAAGCGTTATGCGGAGAAAGTAGGGCTATACTATATATAGGGGAAGTTCGCCGGGGGCTCTACTTTATTTATAAATCCTTATAATTCAACGACCTCCTTATAATTCATTAAGAGCGCTCGATCTTATATATAAGGATTTAATAATACGTCGCATAATAATAGCTCTACGAGTATTAAGTAGGATACGAGCTAATAATCCGGAACGATTTACGAACTTTACCTTCTACTAAAGGGGTAAATAGTCCGATACGCTCGATTAGTGTATGTTTAACTAGGAAGGTCCGCCTCGCCCTTCTCTATTATTCCTTTTAGCTAACTCCTCTACTAGCGAGACCTCGATACTACGACTAAGACCCGACATCGATAATAATAAAGCTTACTTCTATTATTATCGGTCTCTTTATCGGTATAATCGCCCCGGGAGTTATTATATCTACGGTACAATCCTTCCCTTTAGGCCTTGTTTACTTCGTATACTTGTCTACAACTAGTATAATATCTACTTATTTACGACTATATAAGGGCAACTAGTAGATATTGTCGTTTACTACGCTTATACCTAGTTATAAACAAGTATACTATTCCTTCTATAGTTAGCCGAGGCGCTAGTAAGCTATAGAACTTAAGCTTAGAGACATACATTCCGCCCTAGAATACTCGGA